>JAHWFP010135899.1:5366-16149 GCA_023313725.1 Lithobius niger | reverse complement strand
CACACACACACACACCTCTTCATAAAAAATAAAACAAATAACTTTTTACAACACAAGACGATTTTTTTCACGAAACTATAGCAGTGACTTACTTGCTCATATTTTGCGGTTACAAACAAATTGCGGCCAGTTAGGGGGCCCCCAAAGTCGGTGGGCCCGGAGGCGGCTGCCTCCTCTGCCTCATTGTAGTTACGCCACTGGTTGCTGTTTTTCAATATAAACAGTTGTGGTTGTCATGTAGCCAGAGAAGAAAGTATATAAAGCCTCCTGGTTCACCTGGGTACTTGTTGTTCAATGCACTTCATTCTCCTGTGCAACATCCATTTAAATTTATGGAGCATTAAACGTTAAATGAATTATTTCGTATAGAAGAAAGTTGGTGTTTTTTTTTGCTTTTATTATTTCTTGTTTGCATCAAAGACATATTTTTTTTACTACTTCTTTACTTTAAAAATTTTAATGCAGCACCATACATACAATTTGTAACTTTTAATTCCACTGCCCGTTAAAGATAGTTGAACATCTGTATTCTGTGTGTCCTTGACCTGCACATAACTAATGTCCGCTGTAGAGGTCAGCTTAGGATCTATCGATCTCGAGCAGGAATGGATCACACTCAAGAATGTAACTGTTTTGTTTTGCAGGAAATGCGAAAGTCAAGATCTGTCACCCACTCCATGAAAACGACGATGTTTAAAATTTAAAACTGCTGCTATGTTTCTTCGTAAGCAAGTGGTGAAACGGCAACATAACTTTATGTTCCCTGGTGTAGTTTCACTATGGTACCTTGGTGGTGTGCGAGAGACCCATTTAAACCTGCACCAGGGGGGCATACAGTCGCATTCCCGACATGCTTCCTGAGTCCAACAAAAGAGCATTGCCATGATAGTCATTGACACCACTTGCTGAGGAAGAAGTGCAGTAGCATCTTCGAAATTTCAAAAATCACCTTTTCACGGACTGGGCGACATATCTAACTGTTATTGTCAGCATAAATCCGCCACAACGAAACACTTGTGTTTTCATATGTAACTATTATTAGGCTATTACATAGGTACACAAATTTCTTCATTCCTTAAATAATATAGGCATATTTGTATATCTCTTCACTGTACTTAAACGCAACAATTGCCCCTCACCACTGTCGAAGCAGATTTCTTCAACATTAAGCTTCGAATCAATAACGATCGGCAAGAATCATCTTGAAACCATCAACCTTATTGGCGGAACACATCGAGCGTCGCTTCAAATGATTCCAACTAAACTACCTTGGCCAGGAAGGATCGAGGGAAGACACAGCAAGCCATGAGCTCTCCCTTCTTTTCCTTATATCTAGCTTTTATATTCTAGCTTTTATATTCTAGCTTTTCGTTATAGCTAGAAATTTTTTCTGGGAGGACAAACCAGCAATTTAACGCCCCATCCTAGTTTTACGCCCCCTCCCCTCCCCCAACAAAACTAAAGAAAAGTGCCGTGCAAAAATCTTAAACTAAAAAGGAAACGAAAAAAATATATACATTTTTGAAAAGAGAATTGAACTTGATTTCTTGCCTTGCCCCCCCACTCATTCGCGGCTAACTATGTCCTGCACCTTACTATAAAACCATACAGCGTATTTTCAATGTGGGTTATCCTCCAAAATAGTTACGACCAGTTGCACCACATTTAGCAGCATGGGGACGCCACCCAGATCGAGAGATGGAACACGTGTTATTATCATGAACACTCTGTTGCGCGCTGTCGCGTCTTAAAGGTCCTCCTTTCTTTCGCTCCAGTTAATATAGATTGTAGATGTAGGAAAATGAAGAAGACAAAGGATTTCCTTTAAAAGGAACTGCTCATCCCTCTGCCCTCCGCACCTCTGCGCTTTCACAATTGTTTCGGACGTTTATTTTGAAAATTAAATCAGAAAGTCATTAGTTTTTGCCAGATAGTTTGCGAAGTGCACAGTTAGCATCAAGGCGGGTCTCGTTAACATACACTAGTCTAAAATAGAAAGAAAAAAACTGCCCCAATTGGGACTCGAACCCAGGACTTCCAGTGTATTAGGCCGGGCGCTGGAATAAATACACTATTGGGTTGGACCGTGGGTTCAGCCTCAATCATAGCTTACAACTGGTTCAATTTTTCCGAGTTGTGACCTAAAGGCCACCAACATGGAAAGGTATATATGAAATATACTGGCTTCCTAACGACCGCAGCGTGTAATAATAAGTGATTAATAAATATAGATGCAAACCTATTCACGTTGCCCTTTGGACCAAAGGTCGGAGTCCTACTGCTCAGCCATACTCTTCGAAGCTAAAAGGAAACGTACATAGGCCGCATTAAACACACACACATACACGTATAATCAAAAAGATTTTCCAGCCCATTTGGCCTTCCGTCCTGTATTAATAATAAGAGCAAGTTTGATCTCTTGTGTATGGCAGGACTGTTTAGAGTCGTATTGCAGACTAATTTTCACGCCAATTAAACCGTGGAGAAAATAGGCTAGAATTTGTTTGTTTTTTTTTTTCTCTAATGTTGGCTAGTTGTACAGGGATAATGCAGTTTTATTTTCTATTATTTATTTTTTGTGTGGTACTTAAATTTGTTAACGTTTTTCGGTAGTTTGTATGATTAAACTTGTGTAAATTATTTCTTCCAGTCGGCCTATTTAAAGCCCATTAGGTATGCGCGATCAGGTATGGAACAAGCCGAGTTTCTTTGTTGGTTTTTAAAATTTAACTCTAAATACAGGCACCAGCCAGGTTCTGAAACGAAGTACTTTTTTTGCTGGGTTATTTATGTTTAGTCTTTCGTAAATTAGAAAAGAAAAAAAAAATGAAGTTTGCTTTAGCAAGTCGTAACTGAAAAAAATGTAGGCTGACCGTCACTTATAAGCTAGCTGTAAATTACAGAATAATTTCTTCCCAGCCTGAGGGGTGTGTCAGTTTCTCCGTTTGTGGCCAACTTCGCATCTAAATTTGAACTTTACAGATTGAGGAAAATGTTGCGCCGAGTGCGTTTGTATTGGAGGGGGATTTGGATGGAACGCTTGACATCGACGACTTCTCCACGATCTGTCTCATACCTGCAGAATGACGTAAAATTCTGGTTTAAAAACCATTATGTAAAAGCGGAAATCCTCTTTTTCCTTTTAAAAATTGTGTAAATGCCGATTCATCACGTCAAAACTCATCCAAAAAACGGGAAAGAAATGGTTTCGTACATTTTTTACCGTTTAAGACACAGAATTTTTCATTTCTTTTCCGTAGTTTTGCAGCGTTATTATTTTAATGCTATCTGCCAAAAAAGAAAACATATTACTGCTGCTCTCATCAGGGATGGTAGCTAAAACAAAAGCAGGACTTCAGGTTAATAGAACGATGGTTGAGACTCCATAGTAGCGGCTCTATTGGGTTTGGCTTGGCTGCATAGCTGTGTCTACCGTCCCTCTTCGTAGCTGTCTTGGTGGGTTATTTTTGCCGTTTAAATTAATCAAAAAAAATTGTTCAACAAAACGAACAGCTTGTGGTTTCCGCCGAAACTGGTGTGGTATCAATAAAATATGGACACATAAAAAAAAAAACAAGCACATCTAGAGAAGGAAAGGAAAGGAAAGTTCATACTTTTTATGTTATTTCAAGTATCGTTTTTACGCCCCCTCTAAAATTTTTTTGGCGGGGCAGTTGCCCACCCTGCCCCGCCATTAGCTACGGCCGTGCTTATATGCAAGACCTGGAAATATCTGCCAAGGGACATCGTCACCTTTAAGCCCAAACTTGATACCTTCTTACCAAAATACCAACATTTTTACCCCTCAGTTTGTGTAGAAGAACTGGTGATTTCTTGCCATTCCTCCTAGCATCAAAAGCTGCATGCATTTTTCAATGTCAATGTCAACTGAGAGGAGAAATGAGACTTTCACAACGGGCCCAACCATACCGCATCTCTAGTCTGTTTTTGGCATCTGAAAATAGCAGGCGACTGCTTGCTAAAAATTTACGCAGTGTGTTTAAACTGGTTTTTTTTTTTACTGTACAACAAAGGTGCAGCTATGTGAGGGAGGGAATGTCCAATTTTCTCCTTAAACCTCATGGCTCATAATTGTTTCTGGTATTATTGCGAGTCAGTACATGGTTCCCTACTCTCAAACAGTCCCGAATGCTACATATAGGTCAGGAATGTCTCTCGACAATAGTAGACAGCCAACAAAACTTTTCCTCGAGTTCTTAACAAGCTGTATAGCAAGTCGAGCTAGACAATAAATATAAAAGGCTCATTTGTAAGTTTCCACACAAAAAAAATACTTCCCAGACCTACCTATGCATATCTGATACATCCTCTGGTGTAGAGAAATACATCATCCATGTTAAGAACTAGATTTGTAATTAAATGCTCAGTAGAAATAGAACGATAAAGTTGAAAGATAATAGTGAGATACAGTATGGATGCAAGCAACCCTTGTTTCGCATCAAGGTCGAATTTTAGGAAAATAATGATGGAGAATGAACTGAGGGCAGCAGTTGCACTCACTTCATGAGGCTGGGACAGCTCCACAGCAGCAAACAACATTGAATGTAGTTGTTAAAACAACAAACACAATACCACTACATCAATATAAATACTGGTAAAATGTGAATGCATGGACTAGATCGTATAATCTAGTTAAATACCGTAAATTGTGTATTAAATGGCCATGTGAAACTAAAGAGCAACCCCTCCCCCTCTAAAATGCTTTAAGGTTAAAATCTTGAAATAAAGCCTACCCCTTAAATCAACTTTGTTAGAAATTAGTTTTCACTGGAAATTACGTTAATTTTGGAGGGGTGGCTATCTAATAAATTATATTTGTGAATAAATGAGAATAAAGGCATTACGTTTTTGCTTGAACGAATCCTGATCACGTAAGTGAATGATTGCATCGCGCCAAATGCACTTGAGTTCCCCATCGTGAATCATGCTGGATGTTACAAAGATTTGTGTGGTTAGAAATTAGTTTAACTGTGAATTATGTTAGGAGTGACCATCTCATGAAACCTAAATTTCTGAATAAATCAGAGTAACAACCTTGTGAATGCTAAATTGAATCCAGATCATGTACGGGAACAATTGCGTAATCGCCAACCATTCCATGATGGAGAAACTCTCTGGGCAGAAATAAGGGTAAAAAATATGTTATGCTTATTTTAATGCCCCACCCTACCCCACCCCGACGTTAGCCAAATTAATTGCATACGCCAAATTAACTGTGCATTTAATACACAATTTACGTTAGTAGCTCAAGGTACAATGGTAAGGCAGTGCTTTTCTGCTGGCATCATACCAGAATAATGCATAACATTATACGATGATTCAGAATTAGGTGTAACTCAAAAAATTTTCTTTAAAAAGTCCAAAGACTGTAAATAAATATTTTAAGTTGTACCTAATTCTTAATTTACCTGAGTAATAAAGCACCTATTACTAAAGTAATTGCGCAACCTAAATATTTTCTGCATTTGTTTACATTCCCATCACTAGCTGACGAATTCAAATATTGCAGTATTTCTAAAACAAAAGTGTTCATGTTAGCATGAGTTGTTGTCTTCCTTCCTACTTTATTATGTAAATTATAATTTTGGCTATTGGTGTATAAATAATTTGTTTAGTCTTTATTTTTACTAGCATCCTAAAATACTTACCTTAGTTTTAGCTTAAATACGTTGGATTTAATGTCCTGTCAATAACTCCAAATTTGTATAGAGCTCGCAACCAGGGCTCCAGCGCCGTTGAGCTATTAATGCCACTCTTTCGTTGGACACGTTATGAGAAGCACAAGTCGTTCGTTTAGCTCAAGTTAGGCCCAAAAATGGCCACAACCATTACGCAGTGTGGTAGGCACTTAACCCCGGGCATCCAGCATACTCTTTGCCACTTGTGCCACGCTTGAAATTTTCGTTCAAACTCATGTGAAGTTTGTGTTACTCACTCTGAATACGATATCAAAGGCTTGGAATCAACCTGGGAAAAATCAGAAAAACAGCAGCAACAGCGAATGGCAAAAATCAATCTGCATCGGTGGATTCGCAGAAGTCGATGGCTTAGGAAACTCAAAGACTCAAGAAAGATGGAATTGACCAATTCCCTCTTCTTTCCTACTCCATCACAACAGGTAATATCTGACAATTTAGATAATTTAAGTTCCACAGTGTTGTCCTGGTAAGTTCCACAGTGGTTATCCGGACAAGTCCGAATGATCTAAAAAGTGCCAACGGAAGGCTCTGTGCTAGCACTAACATGCCTTACATTAATCCAGCCATGATGGAATTCATTTTAATACTGTAGTCTCTTCCTACGAAAACATTTACGCATCTCAAAAAGCAGAAATACAGACTTAACATAATTTCACCAGTCTCTGCGGCCATGGCAAACTATTGCTCGCCTCCTGCTGCCAACGGCCCAACATATGCTAAGTATATTAAACTTGACAGTTCGGGAGTCTTTCAGACAAGGAGAATACATAGCCTCTTTAGACCTGGAAGATGCATACCTGCACATCCCACTCCACCCGGCGATACTCCATCTCTTTAGGTTCGTCTCTCAAGGCAAGACCTACCACTTCGAGGTCCTACCCTTCTACCTTTGCAATGCTCTACCCCTTTACATGAATCTGCCAGTTCTTGGGTACCTGTACCAACACGGCATCTGATCTCATGCACATCTCGATGACTAGCTGTTGAGGAACCATTGAAGTCAGAACCTGAAACGGCCTGAAACGTCTGCAGTTTTGTCTCCATCTTCTGCACAAACTCGGCCCAATAATCAGGCCGGAAAAGTCTTTCCTCAAGTGTACTTTCATCGGAGCCAGGTTTGACCTGTAGGATTTTACTGTAAGACGTTCAGAAGGGAGAATAACATCTCCTCATTAGGTCATCATACGTCTCTCGACCCTAGACTTGATTTCTGCTCGGAACCTAAGCAAGATCATAGACCAACTAAAATGAATGGTGTCGCTCATTCCTATGGAGCCAGGAGATCCAGACTTCTACACTGGTTATGGAAGGACAACTGGGAGAACAGAGAAGACTGGGAACACCAACCCCTGTGGGTCACCTTCCAAGAGAAGCTGTAATCATGTAGGGCCAGCCCATCCAATCTCGTCATGAGTGTCCCTATTCATTAGCTTCCACCTGACACCCTCTTGTTGATGGACGCCTCCAGTCAGGGCTGTGGAGCACACATGGACTCAAGGACTCTGGTGGGATGCTGGGAAGAACACTAGAAGGACTTTCGCATCAACGTCCCTGAAGTTTCGTGCAATAGTATCTGCAGTACAGAACTAGATTCCATTCCTGGAAAGCAAGACAGAAGCAATCATGTCGGACATCACTTCTGCAGTGGATTACATCAAGAGAATGGGATGGAAAAGATCAGGCTCCCTCCAGGATGAAGTCTCAGATTTCAGCAGACAATGCGTGGTAACTGTGCCCAGTGATCTGCAAGATGACATTCCAGATGTGGGGAACCCCAGTGATAGACCATTTTGCAACTAGAGTAAACCGGCAACTCGGGAACTTTGTGTTGCTTTGTGTCAAATTTGTCCGATGCGTTAGCACCCGACGTAGTTACCTTAGCTGTCTCCACCGGGCAGAGCGTGGTTCGATTTCCACGGCCTCGTACCCCCCCCCCCCTTTCCCCACGGAAGGTAGACGTTGTATGCAGAGTCTAAAAAAAGGAACGATCTTGATGGAGAGGGATGTTGAACGCCTAAGAGGTCCGTGATCGGCCCATTTCCTTTTACCTGTGGCGGCGTTCACTACTCAGACTATAAAGGCTCAACTGCATACAAGTGAATCCTTTCTGCACAAATTTATTGGACAATGGGTCGCATGGTTAAACATTTACAGTGGTCCTTTTGCTTAGGTTCACTCCACAAGTCCAATCTCCCTGGTTTGCTGTCTACTTGATAGTTGATACATTGTCCTGGCCCCTCAAGCGTTGTTCCATTTGGTGAAATGTGGGGCCTGTTGCCTTAAGGGAAAAATCTGTTGAACAGGAATGATAACTATCATATCCCATTATTCTTGGCTAGTCACTTGTTGTGATAGTTTAGGTATCGGCTAAAGGCTATTGCTAACCTGCATAGGCCAGTTCATAAGTGTCACTGCTATAAGCCTAACATGGCAGTTTTAGGCAGCCGTTTTGTAAGGTTTTTCATCCTTTTGCTTGGTTTACCATCATTGAGAGCTACGAAAAGCAAAGCGTCCACTCAGCAAGAGGAGTCAAGCGGGAAGAGAAGACAACAATGAGAGGCGTATTTCTCATTACTACATTGGAGCGCGTTCTGGAGTTTGGCGTGACGTCACAATGACGTGGTTGTAGTCGGTTGTAGTGCGCTACAAATGCTGTAATAAGAAATGCATTCGGTGCGAAAACACACTACAAGTCTAATAATGGCGAAGTTCGTATCGTCTGTCAGCGTGGTACTAATAATGGTATGTCACTTTCCACACCCTAAATCACGTATAATTTGTCGATTGTAATGTTTTAACATTTGCCATTCAGTATTGTTGCTGCGCATTTTTTGTTCTGAGTTATGTTTCCTAGCGTACATTTACATTTTATGAACCGCCGACATCGTGTCGAATCGAGTGCCGCCATCTTGAATCGCACTACAAAACGCCGCACTTCAGACGCTTCAACTCGGAAAAGTGGAGTGCGTTGGAGCGCTACAGCCTCACTTCGGAGTAATGAGAAATGCGCGCGCGAGCCACTTCGGAGCAATGAGAAATACGGAAAACGCGCGTGCAACGCTTCGGAGTGCACTACGAAGTAATGAGAAATACGCCTGAGGAGAAGGGTTCAATTGTAGTGACAACAGTGAGGGAGGATGGTCTTGTCTGTGTTACCATTCAAACCATATTGTAGGTCATTACAATAACAATACTTGAGGAGACATTGTTTAAGGCTGGGGTTGGTTCAGGCAACAGAGTTCAACAAACAGGAATAGTGTTAGCATGCTATCAAGTTATTGTTAGCTTTGGTACAAATAGTTACAACCTTGCCTAAATTATATTGCCCTTGGCCGAGGTTTTTGGGATTTTTTTTACATTAATTTAGGAGGTCGTATATAACTTATTAGCCGTAAGTATTATCTTATTGACAAGTTGTGTCATACTGGTAAGTTACAAGTGCAAAATACTGGTGATTAAAATCTGTTGCCTTTCTTATGGTCCGAGCAACACTTAAATTGGTGGAGAGTGAGCAAAGGTGGTGGCAGGAGATCACGCTGCTGAGTTTAGTAGTGTTTAATTTGGTTTCTTTTATTAGCTAGCATTTTTGCTGCGTCATTACTCGTATTTTGGAGAAATCTTTAGTGATCAGCGTGATATCGTGACAAAATTCACACAGGGAACCGACAGTCGAGAGTATCCCATGGAATGGAATGTCTGCCTACCTGTTCCTGCCTTTCAACCTTCCACAGACATTGATCAACAATTGATCAACAAGGTAAGTGGGAATCCCCAGGAGCGTTTATCCTGATAGACCCACTGTGGATATCCCCGCCAGTGGTTTGTAGACTTGATGGAGAAGGAAGGACCAGTTCCTCTTTCTCTCAGAAGGGGCCTTGTTTCCAGCACAGAGGGAAGATCTTTCATTCAAATCTGAGCGCTTAATTCTGGATGTTTTGTAGAACACCCTCGGAACATCCGGATTCTCCCCTCGATGTTGGATGGTAGAAAGATTGCTACAGTGCCGCAGAGCGTCTACTGTGAAAGTATATGAAACTATATGGCAGAAATTGTCAGAACGATGCCCCCATGTGCTCCTGATGTGAACAAGTTGCCACAATTCTTTGTCGCTCTTCGAGAAAGGTCTTCCACCACTCCCATCAAGGGGGTTATAGATCAGTAGTAAATTCTATGCTAATCTATGCTAATGTTATCAACCTCCACCAGATTCCCCTTTGTTGACAGACGCCTCCAACCAGGGTTAGGGAGCACACATGTACTCAAGGACTGTGGTGGGATCCTAGGAGGAACAGGAGGAGGACCTTAGCATCAACTTCTTGGACCTTCGTGCAATAGCATATGCAGTGGAAAACTGCGCCAAATGCAGCAGTAGCAGTCATGTTGGACAACACAACACCTCTGCAGTTGCTTACATAAAGAGAGGGAGAGAAACAAGATCCCGTTTCCCCAAGACGAAGTCGCAGATCTCTTTCTGCTCTCCCTGAAACATCGCGCGACACTACTACCCAGATATTTCTTAGGGAAGATGAACGTCTTAGTATACAAATTGTCCAGGAAGTACCAAATCTCATCGACAAGAATGGCAACTGTGCCCAGTGGTCGGCATAATCATATTTCAGATGTGGGGAACTCCAGTGGTAGACCATTTTGCAGTTGGAGTGAACCGACAACTCAGGACCTTTGTGTCACCATTGCCAGATGAATTGGCATGTGGAACCAACAATCCGAGTATCCAATGAACCAGAATGGCAACTGTGCCCAGTGGTCGGCATAATCATATTTCAGATGTGGGGAACTCTAGTGGTAGACCATTTTGCAATCGGAGTGAACCGACAACTCAGGACCTTTGTGTCACCATTGCCAGATGAATTGGCATGGGGAACCAACAATCTGAGTATCCAACGAACCACAATGCCAGCTTGCCTTTTCCCGCCTTTCACTCTTCTACAGACCATGATCAATAAGATACACAAGTCTCGGGTTGTTTATCCTAACAGCCTCACTGTTGACAACCTTCCGGTGGTACGAAAACTTGATGCAACTGAAGAAGAAAGGACCAGTTC
>JAHWFP010135895.1:0-11561 GCA_023313725.1 Lithobius niger | reverse complement strand
GACAAAACAGATGTTGATTTGTAGCTCCACTTTCTTCTACGTATGTAAACAACGAGAGGTCAACGAGAGAGTTTGACAACTAACACTGTCAATGTATTTGTTTTCCCCGTTTATCCAGGATTTACACACGTTTCAAGGTAACACGTGTAAATTTATTGTAAACTATTTTCAACTCGCCAGGCTTTTGTTATCGAATGTAATAGAACACTACCGAAATCACGAGACGGCTACGGCCGATTTAACAGTTGCCGTACGCAGTCCAACAGTTTTTCGTGTTAGGTATAGTATGCTTATTTTAGACATGTGGAGCTCGTCTTCTTCTTCATTTGTCTTATTTTACTTTACCTTTATTTAATAAAAAAAATTAAAGGGATTTAATTTAATATTTCACTATTATTTTATTATTTTGTTTGTTTGGATTTTGGGCAGCTGAATTTGGATGGCTTGCCTGCGTTACTTGTTGTTGCCTGGGAACCATAGGGGAGGATGAATGATGCTTTAAGCGCGATCGACGTTTTATTTTCAGTAACGAACCTTGTTTTTATATCGTTTTTAAAAGTACTTCTAGTGGAACAAAAAATTTCTAACTTCACTATGTTATGAGAGGAACCAAAAATTATCTTTCTTTATTGCTAAAATTATTTTATGTGTTGACGTAGCCATAACAACGTCTCCAAACGATCATTCAAATTGAATTCATTGCTAATGCACGGACGACCTCGATCCGATCGTGTACGTAGCGCTGCCAAACCATGGAAGAATCTTTGGTGACGGGTAATGAATGGCCAAGAGTGCACCTTGCATGCACCTAAAACAAGCAAGCGAGGTCACGACTTGTACAATCGATGATAACATCAAGTCATTCTCTTAGTGGCCCTAGTATGATATCTTGAAGTTTCCCCCAATCTGTGACCCTTCAAAAGAGCCTTTAAAGAGCGAAACGATGCTAGAGGAACTCGTCTCACACCCAATGGAGGGGAACGGATCCGTCTTGATGCATTTGGGACGTCATTCTCGTGTTTCTGTTTTTTATGGTTGACTTTCACATCATCTTTCACGTCATCTTTCTCCTTCACGAGGTTGATACTTTCTAACGGACCATTAATGGGTCGCTCATCTTTTTTTCCCCGTACGGGCACTATAAACTTTTTTTTATTAATTTCTTAATCAGATCTGAAAGTTTATCTTCCATTTTCTCCTTTTTTTTTATAAACGATAATGAGGATCTAAAATTTTACTCGAGTGGTTGTTTCCATAAAGATCTACACCCGTTTTCTTACCTCATCTAAGGTGTTGATCGAGTACAAACCTAAACGGAAACACTCAAAATATGAATGGTTTATACCGTTTAATTACACGTTGGTGTTTTGGCTACGATCTACACCCGTTAATACTTTGTTTCATGAGAGTAAAGAACCTATTGGAAAACTTCAAAAAACTAATGATGAACGTATTATGTACGTTTTAAACTTGTTCCCACCACGATCTAGATTTAGTGTATGTATTAAATCCCCACACACGAATTAGCTGATATGACATTAACGTGAAGTTGTTCATATGGCATTAGCATGAAGTTGCTCATATAGCATTAACGTGAAGTTGCTCATATGGCGTTAGCGTAAAGTTGCTCATGTGGCATTAACGTGAAGTTGTTCATATGACATTAGCGTGAAGTTGCTCATATGGTATTATCGTGAAATTGCTCATATGACATTAAGGTGAAGTTGCGCATATGGTATTAGTGTGAAGTTTCTAATATGACATTAGCGTAAAGTTGCTGCTTGGCATTAGCATAAAATTGCTCATATGACAACGTGAAGTTGCGCATATGGTATTAGTGTGAAGTTTCTAATATGACATTAGCGTGAAGTTGCTGCTTGGCATTAGCATAAAATTGCTCATATGACAACGTGAAGTTGCTCATATGGTATTAGTGTGAAGTTGTACATATGACATTAGCGTGAAGTTTCTCATATGGTATTAACGTGAAGTTGCTCGCATGCTATTAGCGTGTAGTTTCTCACATAGCATTAGCGTGAAGTTGTTCACATGGCATTAGTGTGAAGTTGCTAAGCTCATATGACTGAAGCAGAAAATAAAAAAATTATTGGCCTGGATTACTGCCAATTCCGTTTAAAGCTGACCCTTCTTGTAAGGAATATTCGAAAGCTTGTATGTAAATAAAATGTGAAAGATCATTTAGCAGGCACCACGATCACCGGCAGAGCCACACCCACCGAAAGTGACGTCATGGGGAGGGATGGCACCTGCTCCAAATTGACGAAAACAAAAAAAAAAGTAGCAAACGGCACTTCCCACCATCCATCAGATTGATGAAAAATAAAAGGTGGGGCATCACGTGACCTGTGACGTCATTACCCCCACTTATGATATTACAGTGGAGGTTACGGATTTATCAAGAGGATGCGAAAAGGTAGCAAAAAGCACTTTCCCACCATCCTCCAAATCGTCAAAAACTAAAAAATTGGGGGTAATAACACACCCCTTTCCCTTTGACGTCATAGTCACGTTACTTGTGGCGTCATTACCCCCCACTGTGACGTCATAAGTGGGGGTCACGGAGGTAGCAAAAGCATGCAAAAAAGTAGCAAAAGGCACTTTTCCACCATCCTCCAGCTCGACGAAAACGAAAAAGTGGGGGTAATGACGTCATTTCCCACCCATCTCCAGATTGACGAAAAAAAAGTAGCAAAAGGCCCTTTTCCACCACAAAAACACGAAAAAAGTAGCAAATATCACTGATCCGCCATCCTCCAGATCGATGAAAATCGGAAGTGACGTCCCCACTTTGATCACGTGACCGGAAGTGGGGTAATGACGTCACTTCCTTCCGGGGCGCTACAACCCAATCGTATTCTTACCCTTCTGATGTGCGCTATAAAAAGTAAGCGATGCATTTCTTCTAAAGAGATACAATGAGAGACAGAGAGAGTGATATGCAATGCTTCTAAAAATATCTCAACAAGGTTCAGAAATCGGGTTTAAAATTAATTCAGCGGTGTTAGCTAAATGGCTGAAAATTCTGGAAACAAACAAACAAAATAAAAAGGGATTCGAATTTCCAAACACTTCACACCATGGGTAAATTACTCCAACAAATCCTGGAACTATTGATTTATTTATTTTCTTCTTTAATGTGCACAAATTGAAAGTTTATGTGTAGTAGATTTACACGATCTCAACAGCAGAAACACTCAAAGACCAGTAATTGCTCTATTTTAAGCCATTGCTTTCTTTTAATAAACTCTTACTTCAACCAAACAAACGGTAATATTCATAGGGTTGGTGTATTAGTTCAGTTTGTCGATGAATACTCTAGGTTTCAACCTGCTAATTGAAAGACTCAACGCATAGGCTCTTAGATTTCCTTTTATCTGTCAAGTCTTTTCGTTGTTCATTAATTTCTGTTCAATTTCCCTTAACTCTAATGAGAACGATGTGGTATTAATAATGTCATATTAATTTTAATATTTGAAAGGCAATACCACAAAATATTTTGCCTAATTTTATTGCTTTTCGAATGTAATCTACAGATAAAGTATGAAATGCATCTGTAAATTTGTCAATTGAATCGGAAAAATAATTTACAATTTTCGAAGAGATATAGCTGATGACAGACAGACCAACGTCAATAATAAATAAATAATTAAATAAATAATTTGTAGAAACAGCAAAAAATAAGGGGAAGTGCCGTCTTGTCTAGGAGTACCCCACCCAATAAGATAAAACATGGTACAAATCATTGTCAAATGCCAAAAATTATAGAATTGATAAGGAACAATAAAATAACACTACTAAAAGTAAGAAGAAATAAGGACATCAGGCATACGCATATACTTTCAGTTCAGTAGATTTACAACCTTTACTAGTTAAAACGTCAGTGGGGGATTCCAATAGGGAATCTTCCCACAGCTTCCTGCAACCTCTGGCTATCAGTCTACCACCCAAGAAAAACAGCTCCTTCATGCCACAACAAAGGCCTTTAAAGACCTAATAGTTTATACCTAATTAGCAGTGTATGATTAACCAAACGC
Organism: Lithobius niger; assembly: GCA_023313725.1. Lineage (NCBI taxonomy): Eukaryota > Metazoa > Arthropoda > Chilopoda > Lithobiomorpha > Lithobiidae > Lithobius > Lithobius niger. The sequence continues at coordinate 7,506 of JAHWFP010135895.1, read as the reverse complement.
GATTACAACAAAACCTCAAAAAATTATTAAAAGTACCCAACTATCAGCACAGGATGTGTAGTGCCTTTTCACTTAGTCACGTACCACTAATACGGTCTTCTTTACCATTTTCTGTTACCACTTAAAAACTTGAACACATTTTTTTACAAACTTGAACTTAAAGAACAATTTTATTTTGAGGATTATTCATACTTTTGTATTTCGGAGTGGTGTAAAGTTTAGAAGGCAAAACCCTAAAAGAATATTGGGAGATATTTTAGACATCATCTTTCATTATTACGACGTTGTTCAAAACCGATGATGTCACACGACAAAAGTTCAAGGAATTATGTTACTAATTTTGTTCGAATTGGTGAACTCAAGCACGAACCGTTGAGTAAAACGGACAGAAACTACCTTAGGGCCTCGACTTGTTCCCCCCCCCTTTTCCCTCAAAAATTACTTTCGTTATACATCCATTGACACGTCGTCACAAAAGGCATGAGTTTTTATTGTGGGCAGAGCTAATGCGTTCATCCATACGTTTATCATTCATGCGTTTATCATTTATGCGTTTATCATTCATGCGCTTATCATTCATGCGTTTATCCATAATTCCGAAACAAATAAATAAACAGGTGGAAAACGGACTGAGCATTGCTAAAAAAAATTAACATTTATAAAACAATGTCATTACGACTTTTTCTTGAATATTTAAAAGAAAAATTAGTGATGCAGCATATTGCTGTTTACAATTATAACTGGCGTAACACATAAACAATCAACGGAACGTTTGCAGTTAACATACCATATTCTTCATTGAAATTTCTGTTATATGTTCTGGGCGCATGAGGACGTAGATAATCGCTGGTTCTGAAAATAAGTTGCATTGCAATGGAATTTTGTTAGCTTGTCCTATACAGTGTCTTATACAGTGTGTCTTATACATGTCTCCTATCCATAAAATGTTGTTTTAAAAATGTTTTTTTTTTTTATGGCTTTAATGCTTACGCACTGCTACAAGAAGAAGTTGAGAGGGGAAAAACAGATATTGGCGTGGAGATAACCAGGCTAAAATAATATCATGCTTAAATAAAAAAAGATGTTAAAATTAGAACTGCGATTAGATCCCTTTCGAGTATCTAACTTTCGTTTTGGATTATTGAAAATGTTTTTTGAGAAATGCTTTGCCGTAGACGAGATCATTCCAGCATTCAGTAGTCTCATGAAATCGGACCAGTCACTCCACCAGCATTCAGCATTCAGCATCCTTTATTTTTCATCCATCATTATCATAGTCATGTTTTAACTTTACTTGTGGATGGAAATGGCTGTAAAGCAAATGAAATATGTAGGAAGAATGATGGTCTTCATCATGTCGGTGAGTACCACCATTATGTGTTCATCATTGTACTTCCCCACTGAGACATCACATCGGACCAGGCACTCCATCTCTGTGGTGTATGCAGCCACAATGCCTACGTCACTTAACCATGCTCCCGGTAATGTCATCCACGTAACATTCATGGATGACGAATGCTTCGTGGGTGAGCAAACACCCCCACAATATGCAATGAACTAACTAGTCAACACAGACTAGTTAGTCACCTGATTGTAATTGCTATATAAGCTTAAGTACAGTGATTAATAAAAGTCTCTTTCCCCTACTACTCATGTTTATCTGTACTAGTTGTAAGTAGGCTACACTCGGCCACAAAGGCCTATTTACCACAATCTCCATTAATCATCCTTCATTTTTCATCCACATATAACAGTCGTGATTTAACTCTACATCTGAACGAAAACAGCTGGAAGACCAGTGAAATATATACGAGGGTTGACCATCATGTGGGCGAAACGACTATTTTGCGTTCTTTACGACAATTGTTCATGACAATTCTTCATGACAATTGAGAAATATGTTTTTACTAATAACAGAACTTCCGAGTTTTGCTAGAATTTGGTGCTTTCTAGTCAACTTTCAGACGACATAGCAACTTTGAATTATTTCTAGACGGTATGCTTTAGTACGGTAAAATACGATATTAAGTAAGCTACATATCTACTTTTGCGAGCTTTTTTACGTTTTTTCACGTTTTTTTTTTAAAAAAAAACGTGGAAAAAACGTAAAAAAGCTCGCAAAAGTAGGTATGTAGCTTACTTAATATCGTATTTACCTTACTTGCCTTTGCTATACCTATAACCCACCAGTACCTGAGTTTAGGAGAATTAACGCATTGGGGCCATTTTACTCTTCTCTCAAGATGGGTATTTATTACAGTGATATCAAAAACACTGAATTAATTGAGTATTCAGAATTGAACGCATCTGTCAAGTACTTTATATTAGATTCCTTATTTCACTGCATGACAAGTTTGTGGCTCGGAAAGGACCTAAGGAAATGACATAAGCAAAATCTGTTGGCAATTTCCTAAACTATCAAAAAGTTCTCCGACACCGAATAATCGGGTGCGACGAAATGTTAATCTTCGATTTTTATTTGTGCTACGTGTCTTTACTTCTGCTTTGTCATTCCTTTTGTCCGTATCCCTAAATTTGTTCTATTGGTATTTTGCATGGAGCTGTTAAGCTGTCCATTGTATTGTTCCTAGAGTAGGGCTAGATTTCATTAAATATTGTTGTAATTAACCGTAGTGTTGGTTTGCAGATTCTTTCCTTCCTTCTTTGAAGAATGGACTAGATATAATCGATACTATTTTCACAAGAGACGTTTGTTCCTTGAAGTTATTACTCTTCTTGAGCTGTTAATACTGAAGGGTAAACGGTTCCAGGAAGCAACAAACACAGCTTCCACTACATAGGACCATGTGATAAGCAGACTAGAATGCAATGAGTTTGTGATAGTAATGATAAGAATACGTTATTTATTATAATGGACTGGCCTACTCTCTTTTAGCTTATTGGGACATTCAGTTTTATGAATCCATGAGAGGCCCGTCTGGTAACTAGTGAGAAAGTGACTATTCGTCTGAAGTGAAGCCACACCAAGGGATCTCAAACTCGGCGTGTGTTAGTACTTTGGTGACCTGAGCCAAGAGTCAGTGGAATTAGGAGAGTATTCACTGCCTCCTTTAAACGACTTCTTAATATTTATGTAAATTCATCCGTATCAATTTATGACGCAGTTTGTTATTAAATAGGGTAAACTCATTCATTATATGATTCCAATTTCATGTGGTAGAACAGTATTGTTAGTTCCATTCCGTTGAATAAACGAATGAATTAATTAATTTTGACCTATAAACTACAAAAGGTCAAGATAAAGGTACTTAAAGTATCCATGAATACGTAGCCTCTCATATATAAACAAAAAAAAAAACAAATTAGATGCTAACGTTCTAAAATGAACTAGTTTATGCTGGCTAACGTCGTCGTCGTCTCATTTAACAAATACTTAACATATCTAGTAAGATTTACAGTTTAGGGCCTATTTTTAAAACAACAAGAGACGGGGAGAAGGCTACGTTAAGTGCAGTGCGTTCCAGGCCACACAACTCGATGTGCCAAAAATATTTGCAGCAGTCCCTCTTGACTGGGCTTTACTGTTAACTTGACTGCGTGAACCGTAGTATGTTTCCCCACACATCACGTGAAGAAAGGGTTTCGATCCACATCATTTAGTCCATTTGGGAATAAAAACGTAAAAGTTAGATCTAATTTAAGTCTTCTCATTTCGATAGTCAAGATTCAAAATTGTTAAGCTGTTTTTTTAGTAAGTTTTAGTTCTAAGGCCTGGCAAGTACATCGTAAAAGTTCGCTAGACAGACTCGGTGTGTTCAATTTTTCTTTATTAAATGCCGTTACCATACCAGGCACACTTAGTCCAGAATTGTCCTCACAAATACAGCAAATGCCCAGACCAAGGGTTTAGTATCACAGGAAGTAATACATCGTCTTATAACGGCCATTCTTTGTTTTGCAGTTTTAGCAGCACTGTCACGTAAGACCCATTATTTATGTCACAAGCAATTCAAAAATCTACGCCCTTATTTCAGTTAACTCGATGGTCCAGCACCTTTATATGTAACAAGTAATCGTTCTCCACGTTATTAAACCCGAATTGACCAGCTATACATTTTCGACTTCATAAAGATATTTCTACTCTTCAGACCAAAGTTCCAGAACCACTAAAAAAAAGATAGTGCTTCCTGATCATGTATATTTTGGAGAAGGTTATTTAATTTTCATTTTCTGCTAACTTCGGAGTCACGAAGAGCGAATTAGCAGTTTTAAATCATTTATTGGCGGAGCGAGCGAGCGAATCGAGCCTATAACGGACACCAAATTGCAAAATATTGGTCCGTTGGTTGCACATTTCTAGTCTGGGTGGAACCCAAACGAAAGATCGGACTGGAATGAAATTTGGTACAACGTTTCATACCCTAATTAGTATAATTGCTGAGCCAAAATTTGCCGTAAATCGAACAATTATTACTGTAGAAATTTTAAAATTTTCGAATTTATTTCTAACACTCACCATTGTAAATTTGAGTCGTGAATAGTTAAGGAATTCCGACGAAGCGTACACCATGCTAATGGTAGTCAATTGAACTTTAAAAACACGTGAAATTAAATTTTGGTTGCTTCTTTCTAGCTAATAATCTTTTTCGACGTAACTCAACGAAATAATAACATTTGATGCTTGCATTTCACCACTACAGTAACAAACGCAACCATAAAAACAAAAGGATTCCATTAACGACACACGTTAGTTTCATTTGAAAAAAGAATGCTTTGGAGATTATTCAATTCAACATAGCAACGAAAGTGGCGTCTACACTAGCGTTGAGAATCCGGAATATTAAACCTGAAATCGTTGTATCAAGACCAAGCGGTTATTTTAAAACGATATTGACATCAGACGAAACACGAAAGAACGAAACACGAAACAATAATATGCTCACCTCTCTCAATCCCTGCTTGCAACGGTAACGTGAAGACTCGAAACCAAAACCGTGTTGCATCACATAAAGGAATAGGCTTAATCTCGAACCACTGTTGTAAGCTGCTACTAACGAAGTAAATCGCAGATAAATATTAGGCCTAATTGCTGTAAACTTCAGTTTCACTTGTACGTCAAAGATTCCCAATTGAAGCCTCTTGGACTGTTTGGAGCAATCCAACACCACGAGAGCATAGGCTTTCTTGAACTGAAGCAAGTCAAAACTCAAATCGTTGGTATAGTAGCACAGCTGCCTAAATTGCTGTGCTATTCTGCACGCTAAAATTTAGGTCTAAAACCTAAAACTAGGTCTAAAACCTAAAACTAGGTCTAAAAGCTAACACATTTTAAACCTAAATTGTGATGGGTATATCTTTCAGATTATATAATAGAGATCGCTGTTGCAGTCATAGAGTTAGGAAATAGTATATTATCTTGCATTGCGTGATAGAGGTGTGCCAGCTCAACATTTTCGTTGGTGGTGGTGTCAAATCTTAAACCAAAGCAGTATTGTGAACCTTTTGTATCTTCTGACTATTGTTAAAAACTATCGTACAAACTATCGTACAAATGATTGTTTGGCTTGCAGTTAAACGCCTTAGTACGTGCTGTTTTATTTTTACGCGCGGCGATGGCCCACGTCTTCAATGTTGGCTACGAAAAGGAGGCTACAAATAACTAAACAAAAACTAAATGCTGGAGCAAACGAAACGTAAATTTGACACCTAACATAGGGCTACATTAAAAAAAGGCTAAAATAAGAAAAAGGCCAGCAAGAACAGCAGTACGTCACACTAAATGGCAAACAGCCCAACAAAACCCATTAAGTATTGCACCCATATTTTTAAGAATTATTAACAAGTGTGGTATCGTCATTAAAATAAAAACTAAGTATAGGTTGAAATGAAGATCCGTTCGCTCCGCCTACAATAGGCCCAAACCCTGTTTCCTAGTATAAACGAGAAACAAAAGTGTGTTTAAAAATGATCCCGGTCGGGACTCCACCAGTAACAATAATTTCACTAGAAATGGAATTAAGTTCCCACACAAACTTCTTTTCGCAAGAAAGTAACTTTTCATTTCTGGGTTCAGCCACTGGTACCGCATGCAACAAGCTTATCAATAAGCCTGATACGTGGCACAGAATCAAATACTTTTGACAAATCAATCAATATAACATCAAAATGATCTACGCAATTAATAGCATTTTACCAGCAGTTGGAACATTGAAGGAAGATGATATACTGCCTGGTATATAGCCAGAGTACACCTTACAGTGTCACATACCATTCTTTGCCATTATGAAACATGACTATGCTACTCCGTCGTAGTGATCGTGTTGCACTTATTCTGATTCAAAGGGAAGTAATAGAAAGTAACTGTCTTTATTAAAGCCTAATACATTCCTTGCGGTCATAATCAATGTTGGCCTTTATGTTCTTAATCGGTTAAACTGAATGCTGTAGAATCTATTTTAACACTGGTTCTTCTGTAGACTGGATGGCAATACATGCGGACAGCTGCCTCATAATTAACTGTAGTGCGTATACTCCTATTCTTTTTTTTTCCAAATATTTCTTTATTTATTTATTTGTTTAATTATTTAATACATATTACATTTGACTTACCAATCTTTCCATCAGTCAGTTTCCTTATTGGCGCTTTGCTTGCTGAATAGTTGCGAGGTAATAAATTTTTCAGAAATGTTTCTCTGGAAGAAACAATTCCATCAATTAGCGACGGATTAAGAGCTATGCAAGTAATAATGTTTTTTTTCAGTTTGAGTTATGCCATCTCAGTTGTAAGCAAAAACTTTGAACTAATTCAAGAATACAAAAAAAAATTAATCCTATACATTCTTAGGATTGCCTATACGTTTGTCTTCGTTTGTAGTATGTAAATCGCCTAAACTTTCATTACTGCTAAATTCAAAATAAAACTATAAGTGCAAACTTATTCATTTCCATTTGGGATGTATCTCGGAATTTAGTACAAAACAATTTTGTGCAAGAGATTTGTAATTTTACAACAAAAAAACCCAGCAACACTGTAATCATTTAAAAAAAAAAAATTAGGTTCAGTCTCCTATACCAACAATACCCTCGGGGCTTAAAGATTCATAAAACTCAGTAGCCTACATATTTAAATTGCATTGTTTGCTGTAATATAAAACACATAAACTTCAGTCTAGCAAGTGAAAATTATAAATGTAAATTCTACTGGATAAATTACATTCTACATTCAATTTTTAAATTATCTACATGCATCACCTGCTATGAAAAAAAACAGTAGGCCTGTATTCGTTCTTGTATTTCTGAATTTTTGAAAGCTAGTAAAAAAAATCTAAATGTGAATACTCGTAATCCTTGTTATGGACTCAGGGACTTGTTACTAAATTATATGGTCAGGCTTTTTCAGGTGATTGTAGGCTTGACGGATAGTAAAGACAGTTCTTGTCAAACAAATACTTCTACGAAACAGACATTTTTCATTCTGAGTAATTCAAGCGCTTTCATTTTTTTTTCTTTTTCTAGGGTTATTTTTTTAAACTCTCTATGTTCATC
>JAHWFP010135894.1:0-14206 GCA_023313725.1 Lithobius niger | reverse complement strand
GACCAAGAGAACTACAATTATTCTCGAAAATTAAATTTAAGTGCATTTCATGAAGTTGTGGGATCCTTACTGTTTACCAGGAACAGACATCGAAGTTTATTCCCAAAAGAATAGTCTGCACAATTGTTCATTGCTGATTGTGTACATATATGGTGTGTGTAACCCAATGCTGAATGATGCCACCTTGGCACTTTTGGGAAATTCAAGATGGCGTCCAAAACTGGAGACAAAAAAACTATTTTTTGCTTCTAGTGTCTGAAATGGTCATCCGATTGAAAATTAACCGGTTATCAATTATGTTTAGAATAAAACGTCCTTCAAAAATTCATATTCAAATTCATATTTTTGGTAAAATTAATCCTTCTGCCGAAATTCGTTATTTAAGTTATTTTTGGCCGTTTACGTATGTTATATACAACAGTGCACAATGTGTGTTAAAATTCCTGACTTTAAACTGCTGCACTACCCGTTCTAATTCTAATAAATGGAAGTGGTTAGGCTTTGACGAAAGATGAAGATATATATTTTCCAACAAGGGTAATTAAAACGATTTATGTTAATTAGAAGCTGCTACACGTGAAGGTTGTTAGCCAGCATTGTTAGCATTAGCTTAACTCTTGGGCTGGCGTTTGCTGATTGGCATTGTCGCATAAAAACAATGTTTAAAACATTGTAAAACAATAAAACGGATCGTTCAGGAGCCCGTAACTCCAGAACGGGACTATCAATTGAAATTTCTATTTCTATAAAGGGAACACCTCCGGAATAACATCTGTCACAAGAGCTAAGAAGCAACTTTCTACAACAATTGGTTTAATCTGTTGAGACCATTGTATAAACGTGTCCAAAGTTCCCCACTGTATAAGACAAAAATGAAACTCATTATTCCAGCTGAAATCCACATCTCCAATGTGACAAATCGGAAATTGTTTAACGGAAAATGAAAAGGTAGTACACGTGTTGGCCAAGTCCCACAAAGCTCGTATACCAAATTTCAGTAAAAAATGTTGAAAGACGGCAGGGAAATTAGGCATCGAGATGTCAGCTTTAACATGAGAGACCGAAGTCAAACCTTACAGTAAAAGAATTACGGTTTGCACGAACCAGTATGGAAACAAACCCTTTATCTTCAGTCTACGTCTTGCTGCTGGCGTTTGCTGATTGGCATTGGTGCATAATAACAATGTTTAAAACAATGTAACAATCACTGGTCGTTTAGAGCTCCCTTACCCCTGGCTTACTCTTCGTTTATTTAGCCAGATTGTGGATTGATGTATTAATTATTTACTTAGAGTGGGCGTATAGCTTTGGGCTGTGGCCTCAATAAAATTTCGTTCATCTCCCTTACTCCTGAACCACTTGACAAATTAAAAGAGGCCTTGTGGAAAGGGGACATGTACAGAGCAATACCAGTAAAATGAGCTAAGAACCAGCTATATAGAACAAATAGTTTGATCTGTACAGAGCGTAGTAGAAACGTCTCGTGCCAACAAGAAGAAGTACAAGAAGCCAAAAATGAAAATCACGATTCCAGCTCAAGTCCAGATCTCCCACGTCACAAATCGGAAATTAATAAAAGTTGGTACGCATGTTCACCAAGTCCAACAAAGCTTGTGTACTAAATTACTAAATTTGAGTGGAAAATATTGAAATACAGCAGAGAAATAAAGTATCGAAATTTCAGCTCTAACATAGGAGGTTGAGGACAAACCTTACAGTAAAGGCCTATACTAAGTTTACTTTTGAAATATATTCGTAGTAATTCATCCAGATCGACTTAAAGAAAAACGAAGATGATGTTGACCATATTGAAGATGATATTCCTTTACCATATTGAGTTCTGACTACCTGTTTTTTTTAGCATACTTCAATGGTATTCAAAATGATAACTACCGAATGCACCCCATAGTAAAGTGTTTAATGTGGGTCGTATTAATTTCAACTACGAATACGTCCTGTCAAATGACACGTTTATTCCTTCAACAGAGTTTGCCAAAACTCAGGAGTTTGGTTCCCAAAATTTAAAGGTTAGCATACATTGCAACAATATTACCCAATTTGCCATCTACATTTAGCTTTTCTAAAGAAATGGTTTACCACCATTTGCCATTCGTCATATTTTTCACGTAATTTCCTAGACTATAGGCATTCAAAATTTAAGTACACCAATTTTAGAATCCGCAAGCCCTGTCTGGTCACCGCATCATTTGGGTGACATTGAACATATTGAGTCAGTGCATCGGTGCCTTACACATTTTTTTTTGTGTGGGCTTAGTTAAAATTGTATACTGACAGACTCATATTTACCACTCAGGATCCTGTCGAATTGCAAAAGGCTGAAGGCGGACTTATATTTTACTTATTCTATGCTGTACGGAAAGTTGAACTTGACTATGCGAAATTAAATGAAGTTGTGGGTAAGAAACCGTACTCGGGGCCACTTGCTGTTGAAGCTATTAAGAAAGACTGCCTGAGCTATTTTGTTGGCCAATATTTGGAACAACGCCCTGGGCGAGCTGCAATGTTGCCTTCTTTAATTCTTTTAAGATTGGGTTGAAAAATTATGCTTAACTAGATATGTCTGTAGACAATACCAGATAATTTTACTGTTTATTTGAATTTATTGTTTTTTTTTTATCATAACTGACTACGTTATATCTGCCAGCTAATACTTTGGTATAATTTACTACCCTGTGTTAAGTTTTTGGTATGGTTGGTTAGCAGGAACCAGTCTTGGTTTAGTTTCTTCCTTTACCGTTTTACAACTCTTTTTTTTCTTAAGAATTATAATAATAATAATAATAATATTATTATTTTTTATATCACCAACATTTCTCTTACGGCCCATAATAATGTGAAGCTTTGGAAATTTAACTTCAGGCAGACAGCAGCTCCGAAAAATAACCAAAACTTCTACGCAGACAAACTTACACTCACCACATCTCCAGCTCCATTCCACCACCCAACTGGTAAGCAAAGCGGTAAGCCCCTCAAAATTTGCATATATCTGTCTTTCCATCTGTCCATACATATGATACAACTTCGTAATTATAAATAAAAAGCACCTTTGCGTGATGGAGGTAAATAATAAAGCCAATTGGTGCAACCAAAATAAAAACAACAACGTTTCGGAAAACCATTCTCCGTCATCAGGTTTCAATAAAACACTAATAAAATCCCATAGCAGTGTACTGCCGAGTCACTCAAGCTTAAGCCATGAGGTTTTATTAGTGTTTTATTCAAACCTGATGACGGAGAATGGTTTCTCCGAAACGTTGTTGTTTTTATTTTTGTCGCACCAGTTGGCTTTAACTTACCACCACACCTTCGGAATAATAATGATTCTCGTGAAATTTGATGCTTGGAACTATTACCTAGATTAAATAAATACGATGCATAACTTACATTGCCTTTTGGACTTAAATGTACGACAGCCTGAGTGGGGAATTGAAGGACGAAGTCCTCTCGCTAATCCATGCTGACACGGCCAAAAGGAAACAGTCCATGCACAGCATTTAACACGCACAATACTTCCAACCACCACTGGAGGGTTGCTTGTTTATGCGCCACACATACTAAGTGAAACCGAATGGAACACACAATAAAACGTGTCAGTATGGCTGAAAGGTAGGACTTCGGCCTTTAATTTCAAAGGTCATGGGTTCAATTTCCCTCTAAGGTAGACTGATATTTAAGTTCAAAAGTCAACTTAAATAGGTTCACATCCGTATTTATTTAACACTTCTCGAGTCCATTTGCTTTCCATCCTGTTTATCACCTAGATTGAGTTTCTGCGTTCAATACCTATATATATCAACTAAATCCAGATTTACTCAAGTCGAGAGGAAATTCCGGGCGTAATATTATTTAAAACTTAGAAAATCTGTCTAAAATTAACGCACAAATCGTTACGCAAAATGAATTAGAGCTGGCACTGTAGCATAGCACGTTCTAAATTATAACCATTTGCTGGCAATGACCATGCAATTAAAATTGTCAATGAGTGATAAGAATGGTAAAAAATGCTAAATTAATTGCCTAAAAACTTCTAATTGTGTATTGAATACCTCGAAACAATCAGAGAGTATCACACTTTGTTCTTCATGAACTCCTGTGAAGTTCTGTCATTTCCAAATTAATGTTTTTCTTTACTAAAGACTGAATCATAGTCGCTATAACGACCTATTCATATACCGTTAATGAATTGCTCAATTGTGTGTGAAGAATATGGCTTCAAACGAGATACTAAAGGTTTATTATCATTACGTGTTTAATAGTGTGTGCACAAGTCCAGGTGTTTTAATGTAGCAATAATACCCGTCACACTCGCCACGAAGATACGACAGAAGGTCTCGTTGAACTTTGCTTGCCTCTTAAATTCTTTCTGCCATATTATCAACGATGAACAGGGCTGCTCTTTTCACCTTGCTAATTTTGGTATTATGGGTAGCCAAAACTCCAGGAGTAGAATCAAAGGAGGTACGTAAGTTATGGAATCTTTTTACACAACAGTTCTGCATTTGCCATGCTAGTGCAGGAGTAATTCCATTATCCACATAACCTAGATTATGGCGTATTTTAATATTGAATTTTTTTTTTAAACTTATGACCTCCTGCGTTTCTCATCTAAAGCTTCCTATCCGCTGCCCTTTTTTTTTGTTTTAGTTCTGGAGTGAGTTTTCCGTGTCGACTGTAAAGTCAATCTACCTTTGCATCTCAATTTTCGAAATTTATTTTCTGATTTCTTTCTTTATTCCCCATTTTATCGTAAAGTTTTTTTTTTGTTTGTTTGTTTGTTTTTCATTACTTTATAATCATAATCCCAGAGACCATTTTATTTACCTCGTCACACTAAAATTAGACCAAAGAAATATGTTATGTTAATAAATACGCAAATATGCTCCGTGCTGGCATCATCGATCAGGTTCGAGTCATTTCTTCTTTTTTGTGTCATTCTTGTACATCCGTTGATGATAAATCCGTATGGTGATTTAATACTACGCAAATATTAATCGTTTGGTTTCGTTTAAACCGTGTTGCATGAAAAAAAAATTACAAAATTTAGAAATCCTGCCAATCTAGATAAATCCCGGAGTAAACATGTTTATTTTAATTTAATTTAATTTCTTTTATTTTCTCTTCAATCTGTACTTGTCCATTTGGAAGATTAATAGTGATCTTTGTGAGCATGACAGAAATACTACAAAGAAACGACCGACTGTTATTACGTTGATATGGATCAATTACAGTGTCGTACCTGCCTTTTTCGAAAGGGAGTGCAAAAGTAAAATGTGCCACAAAAGACTAAAATTGTAGGTTCGAGTTTGTGGGTTATTTTAAAGTAGTTTTATGTAAAAATGTGGGGCGTGGGCCCCATGCTTTGAATTTAGGGCCCCCCTTGTCCCGGGTGCCTTGCACCATTTGCACCTTCCATAATGGCGGTGCTGATCTATTGTTTATCTTCATTCTCTTTCTCCCTGTCAAGATTAAAGGTTTCTCAGTTAAAATCCCTTAAGCAACGCAAAAAATTACAGGTAAAAGCCAAGTTAAAATTCCTTGGTTTGTCCTCTCTTATTTGACTTCTTTCTGATTTAAAAAAAAATGTTCAAGTTCAAAATTAGCACGGTTTCATCCATACGAGCATTGGTTTGCTTGAGATTATGGTAAGCTCACTTTTGCGTATACTGATATTGTGAATATATATTCTTAAAGAAAGTCTCAGCTCCGCCGCAGGTGTTAAAAAAAAAAACCCGCGCTCAAACGATTTTTTCCCCTTTCTTTACGTAGCACACCATCACCACTGCCAGTATGGTACTAATTATTTATTTTATAACTTCTTTTCGTATTGACTGATTTCTGTATCCGAGATCTTTAATTTTCTAAGTGGTAATGAATGGTTAAAATCATAAGTCAATATCGTACATCCTTCTAAAATTCGTAAAGGAATAAAAAAGGCCTCGAGAACCCATTTCCTAAGAAATGAAAATTTTCTAACACTTCGAAAATGCAAGTTTCAAAGCACTCATCACTTCTACAATACACTAAAAATAATTCTGATTCGGTAAACCTATACAGTGTATTATGGCCCTACATTTTCATTGAGATGACATAGACTGGTATTGCCTTGGAAGAAAGATGCTCACACAAAAGGAGCATCTGTTAGAATCCGTTGGTTTGATTCCCATTCACGTCATCTCAATGAAATTATAAAAGCAAATTAAGCGTATGATTTTCTCTCAGCGCAGCTGTCACTCCGCAACCGTCCCGTTGTCCGTTTGTTGACTTTCTACACCCATCCCATCATGCACCAGGGGATCGTAACTGCACTAGAAACAATTCATTCCGAGCCTTCGCATTCTGCATTCCATCCGTCGCTTGGCCGAAGCCGGTAACCCCAAAATGACGCCAGCTAACCTCCGGTTCTCGTCTGAATGAGATTCGAGAGAGACCAATGCTACAATCTATTTATTTATTTATTTTATTTACAAAATTATTCTAGCCCAACGCGCTATAAAGAGCACAACAGCAATTTCAGATTAAAACAATAATTTTAAAAACAGAAGAAACTCGATGGGGGTGCCTTCCGTTCTCACCTCTGCTCTCGCCTGAATGAGATTTGTGAGATACACATTACACATCCCGTAATTCGCCATCACTCCTGTGGTGTGCGATGAAGACAACGTATATACTACAGGCAAATTGTCACGAATGTGAAAACGCAGTATACAGTATCTTAAAAACCATGCAGACATCAATTTATAAAATTGAACAGCTATAGGAAAATTAGTTCAAACTTTTGCCTATGCTATAATAAATTTGGCAAACCGTATCACAGTTTACCTGTATCTGTGCGTGTTTTACCCTACTCGTCAGACTTAAGTTTCTCCATAATTTTTAAGTTACTTCGACTCAATTTGCTCACATTGTTCAACCTTAATGGCGGTTATCATTGCATAATCTCAAAGCGGAAGTACCACAGATGGCTGCACCATAAATCGTGAAACTGTTTGTCCGGTGAACGAAGTTGACCATCGTCCTAGCATGCACTTGTTCTTAGTCTGCATCCATCCCATCATGCATCTGCTATCAGATCTCAACGATACAAAGTCTCGTTTATGATGCAAGTGCACGATAGCAAATGCAAGAGCGAGTGCAAGTGCAGAACGTGACGGTTGCGGAGTTCGAGCTGTTCTCAGTCCACAACTGTCCCGTCATGCACTTGCTCTCAGTCCGCATCTTTCCCATCATTCCGTGCGTTTCTTTTCCATCGAGTGATTTAGCGAAAAATGAGTATGGTGTAAAGTTGACGTCAGTATACCACGTTAGACATTATTTCAATCCTATTTCATAGACACAGTTTGACGTTAACCCTACTCCATACTTTTGTTTTGCTAAACCTCTTCCCGGAAACGAAACGCACGGATTCCTATATATAGAATTGTATTGTAGCAACCATTGTTGTCGAGGACGGAAAGCGTGAAATCAGTAAACGAAGCAAGCAGTCCGCATTAAAGACTGACCTTGTGAGGATACATAATACCTAATCTGAAAAAGAAAGAAAAGACAACTGCCCCGACTGGGACTCAAACCCAGGACTTCCCGTTTACTAGCCGGGCGCTCTAACCCCTGCACTACCGGGGCGGGTTCTGGCCTTATCGGGTATTAAAAGGAAGAATGAATAACGAAGCTTGTTCGTGCTATCATGTGGTAATGCATTGTAATCTTTGTAAAACCGTGAGATCACACGCTCGTGTGTCACATATTCGTATATTTTATGTGAGTTACAGCCCGAAGGTGCACACTTATTATCTAACTAAACTAACAACTAACAGACTAAACAGAGCACACACCGCTATATTACAATAACACAAATCTAGAAGCTCACACACGTGTGTCGCGCCAAATTAGGCAATAAACATATGTCAATTTAATTTTTGAAGACGTAAACCATTGTAGCGCGACGCCATAGCGTAATATCTTGAAGCATAGTTTGACACATTTCAGGTACTTGGGCAAAAGTAATAATACGGTACAAAATATTAAATTATGTTAAAATCTGACCATCAGTAACGATATTAATGTGTTACTAGCCGCTCATCCCCGATCTTAAATCCCATAGGGTTATTATTGACTGATACCGAGATTGAGGGAAGGTTTCCAGCCATGAAACTGGACAAACCTTTTCTATTTGAAGCCTGGGAATGTAACGGGAATGGCGTGGGACGGTGCGTAAGTATGAAAGTATTGTAATCCTTTGTTAGTGTTGTCGGCATCGTCTACCATTGGACGGCCAAAGTCCTAACAATAACAACGTGTACTGACGTGCGTATCTAGACACACGCCAGTGTGTTCCGACAAGTCTAAACAACGTTGCCAAAGAAATTGTGTCCGTGTCCAATTCACGAAAAATAAACAAAATATCAAAATAAAACCAAAAACTGGTAAAGAAGCCATCAAGTTGAGAATGGTTCGGCTTCTCCAAGGAGTAATATGAACTAAATAGAAAAATATACAAAATTAAAATAAAATTGGTAAAGAGTGCAATAAGCTAAGAATGATTCGGCCTCTCAAAGGAGTGATATGAAATTTAAAAAATTGGGGAAATGGCCACACTATTGTTGACGTGACACATTATTACTCATTTGCAGACTAGGTGAGTTGAATGTAACACACAATTAAAAAAAAGTGGTATTATCATATCAAAGACCAAAACTGGTAAGAGGGACCGCCAAGTTCAGATTTATTGTTCGGAAGAGTCATATCAAATCATTCGCCAAGTTATTCACACAGACTAATAGTTCAAGTTAGTAGCACTACTAATTATTAGCAATATTCAAATTTCAACTTAACGTCCAAAGTATTATTCGGTGTGATTAACTTGGCGGTTGGTTTAGTGTGTTGATATCACTTCTTTGAAGGTCCGAACCATTACGAAATTGGTGATCCCTTTTACCAGTTTTGGTTTTTGAGATGATAGGCTATTACCCCTTCCTCGTACTGAAAGCAAAAATGGCTCATCCTTGCGGTCATCGAAAGCAAAAATGCCTCATCCTTGCGGTCATCGAAAGCAAAAATGGCTCATCCTTGCGGTCATCGAAAGCAAAAATGGCTCATCCTTGCGGTCATTGAAAGCAAAAATGGCTCATCATTGCGGTCATCAGCATTGTTGCTCTCACTCCGCGAAAAGAAGGTTATGTCCTAAAATACTTTTCTGTCGTATTTCCTTTGCTCTTCTACGATGTATAACTATTTAGGTATGTTGATTTAAATATGTACTATAAACAGATTCTTTTCTTTCGGTTCATTACCAAGAAAATTTTCAATCTGTTATGGCAGGATGAAGATACTGGGTGAAATAATCTGGCATTTGCCCCAATGTTAACCACGCGACACCAATTATTGCAAAATAACGGGGTAATTAGTGCGGGAACGCTCATACCAATTGTAAATTTAAAGTTTATTTTTATGCATTAATTGATGCGTACAGAAATACGCAAATTACAATTTTATTTGTTAACAAACTCGGTATTTTCCCCCTCGCTAGGCTGTACAAAAAAAAAACAATAGTAGGCTTTCTTGGGGCAGTTTAATACCTTTGTCGCTGTCACCATCATTCTCCCAACGTTATTCTGCGGAGTTAAATTACGGTAGAGTAGCACCTATGCGATATTAATTTCAATAATAGCCCTAAACGTGCACACAAATAATTATGACGACGTTTCGGAGCAAACATTCTCCGTCATCAGATTTTCAATTAATAAATATAATTACATGGCACTGTGCTACAGAGTCCACCCTGCAAAAAGTAAAAACTTATTAACATATCAATTTTAAAATGTAAAAACCTCTTTGTGTCAACTTTCAGAAAAGCAGAAAAAAGAAGCAGAGCAAGAAACCGAGTCTTTTCACTGTACGAAAGCCAAATGGGCTCGATTTGTGTTAAAGAAATACGGATACAAACCTATTTACGTTGCCTTTTGCACTTATATGTTAGACTGCCTGAGGGGGAATTAAAACCACGACCTTTACAAAAAAGAAACGTCCGTAGGCAGCAGTAGGACTTTGGATTTTGGTTTCAAAGTTAGTTGGTTCAGTGTTCCCCTCAGTCAGCCTGACATATAGTCCAAAAGGCAACCTAAATAGGTTTGCATCCGTATTTGTTTGTACGTCCTCTTACTTAGTTAACCAATCAAGAAAGACATGTTAACGCAAATTTTGCGGTCTATGCAAACTTCGGACGAGATCCACATCATTATGGGAGTGGTTATTTCGGAAGTGTGCGTCCATATCTGTTTAGCTTACGTTTGTTTATAATGGGAAAATATTGTTTAATATATTTAAACAATATATTGGGTGAGAATACAATATATTGGGTTGTTGGGTGAAAATAATTTAATTTATTCTCATTGATAGATTTTTTTTTTCAGTAAATAAAATTTGGCCTCTATGGAGTGCTGTGGTGTGCCCTGTGGACTGTTTACAAGGTGAAGTGTCTGTACCCGAGTGCTTTAGACTCGACATGTAATTGGAAATTCGATTTATGTGAATAAATTCATTCGTTTAAGTTTTGGAGGCTTTGATCTACGTAAGTGAATTGGGCGTGTGACTTCACCACACGGGATCCTCTAAACAGAATTGGTGACATTCAAAGCGTCCTTTGCTTTGTGATTGTTTTGCCTGGCAAGCTGCCTCTGGTGATTTTATGACACTAGTCTAATATCATTTACTGCTAGTTTTGTCTTCAACTTTTCAGAAATGCCCTGTGTCTGAGCCAAAGCTGCAATTATTTTGGGTGGGGGGGGGGGGGGGGTGATTTTGATAGGCTTTAACGCTTTAACGATAAGTTGGTGAATGGTGTCGAGGAGGAACCCGTTATTCAAATACTTTTATAATGTGCATTTGCATTCAGCCTCTAAAGGATAAAATGACTAATATGCGACACAATGCATTTCAGTTCATTGATGATGACGTTGCTTTTGTAGTGGGAGTCACACATGTGTGAAAATGAAGTGTCCTAGTCGACTGCGTGGGTTTTCTATCGTGTGTGAATTCGATGCTGTTGCATATTCCTTGATTTTTTGCAGTTCCATTGTAAAAGTGAAAGAAGGTGTAATACTACTACGAAATTGCAATGCATCAGCTTTGATGGCTGAAGGCCTAATTGAAATGCTGTCATCAATGTAGCATTTGCAGTATTTAATGAATAGCAATTGCTGAAAAGTTTTCTTTCTATTGAGTTAAGGATAATATCACAAAAGTATGTGGAGAGCAGACTCCACATAGGGATGCCATTAACCTGTTCAAACTATTTGTGATCATACGTGAAAAACGTGGCTTAAAGAAACGATCCAAATAGGTTACGTGAGCAGACCTTAATCCCAGCCCATTTCATGAAGCTTGGAAGAGGAGGAGGCAATCTGAACTTATCGCTAACTTCATCAATGATAAAGCACGGGGAACACCTTTTCCACATCAAATAACGCGATTTCGATACCGGTCGCGACATTCGCCCCTTTCAAATTGCGAGTGATATTCAATACGTTTGGCACGTTTGCCAAGATTTTCGTTAATTCACTATTAGGGGCATGCATCCATAACGTATATGCCCAGAAGGAAAACATGCTTATTTGCCTTTATTGGGGAAAAATGCAAGCGAACAATGGTCTGCTTTTTTGTACAGATCCAGGACTTCCGGATGCAGTTGTTTTTGTTGTTGTCAGAAACCAATTCTTTAAAGAATTTTTTTTATCTTAGCAATGCATCTACGATGGGTGTTGCAAGTAACTTCTTTATCAATCGGGTATTTTTTGAGTTCGTCATGTATTGAGTCAAGTAAGACTGTAGCAGTTAACTTATATGCTTTACATTGGAACTGTCTTTTTAAGGGCACGAATGGCGGCAAGTTCGTGCTGCGTTAAGTTTGATAGAAGATGTTTTTTTTTGCTGTTTTCAGAGCGAAGATAGCAGCTTATCTGACCTTACACCTGTTGGGAACAAAACTAAGGCCTGCTTCGAGTTTTGCATAGAATTTAGGAATTGTGGTATCAATTTCCAGTGTGGGGACAAATTTAAGATCTATTCGTAAGGCTTTGAAGTAGTTTGATCAATAGTTTTACCAGAGATGTTCTGTGTAGCCACTTATTACGTAGGAAAGTTTGGTAACGGGAGCAGTCTGTTGTTGGGGAAGGGGGGGGGGGGGTCTGTATTTTATTTTCCAGTTCTTAGCTGGTTTGGCACTGTCGGCCCACTGGGTGCTCGCATCCGACTTCCGGGCTTCAGTAGAGCAAGCCAAAACTTCTCACACATTGATAGTTTGAAAATACGTTGATTCTATATCAATTGTGATATAGAACTGACACCACAATTCCTAAATTCTGTGGAAATCTCGAAGCAGGCCGTAGTTTTGTCCCCACAGGTCTGAAGTCAGAAGAGCTGCCATCTCTGCTACGAAAACAGCTCTAAGAAACATCTTTTACTAAACTTAACGCAGCATGAACTTGAAAGCATTTTTGCCCTTAAAGAGACAGTACCATTTAAAGCATATGTAAAGCATATAAGTGTATAGCTGTAGTCTTACTTGACTCAAAGCAGCTCAAGGCAACAATACATGGCAATCTCAAAAAAATGATGCGGTTGATAAAGAAGTTACCTGCAACCCCCTTAGCACAGCTTTTTTTTAAAATTCATTACAGTGTTGTTTTCTAAAAAAAAAAGAAAAAACTGGCTTCGGAAGTGCTGGAAGTGTACAAAAAAGCTGAGCATTGTCCCCCTTGTATTTCTCTCCAGATTAAAATTCATGAGCAGGGTTTTCTGAGGATCATAACGAGTGGTAAACATGCCCCTAATATTGAATTAGTGAAAATCTTGGCACCTATTTTAAAATAATTCGTGGAAGGTGAAGACACAGCCCCAAATGCACTGAAAATTATTAGGGACGTGGAAGGAGCGAAAGTCGCGATTGGTTTCGAATTCGTCTCATTTGATACTGAAAAGATGTTTCCCTTGCTTGATCATTGAGAAGCTCAGATCGGCTTTTCCCCCTATGCTTCAAAAAATGGGCAGGGATGAGGGTCTGCTTATGCGAGCTATTCGGATCATTTTTGAAACCATGGTTTTCACGTATGATCACAAATTTGTCGCTAACGTCCCGATGGGAAGCCCGCTCTCCGCATATTTTGGTGATATTGTACTTAACGCAATATCAGCAAACTTCTTCAGCAATTTCCACACAATAAATATTACAACACTATATTGATGACAGCCTTTAACTTATTCCTTCAGCCCTCGAGGTTGACGTATTGAAATTTCTTACCAGTATTACCCATTGGAGACTTTTCCTATTGAACCTGCAAAACATGATGGAATACTGTTCCTTAATATCACAGCGATTATTAATTCGAGTAACACAATCGATTCACACACTAGAAAACCCGCGCAGTCAACTACAATACTTAACACTGATACATGGACTCCCACTACAAAAGCAAAGTCATCATCAATGAAGTGAAAAGCATTGTGTCGCATACTAGTAATCGTTACATTTTAGAGGCTGAATTCAAACAAACCATACAAAAGTACTTCTTTAAAGGGTTTCCCCTCGGCAACATTGACCAACTTATTGTTAAAGATTTGAAACCTGCAAGAAATCTCTCCTCCTAAGAACAAAAACTTATGTAAATTTGCCTTACAAAGAGGGCGTTTCAGAAATGTCGAAGAAAAAACTAGCAATAAATTATATTAGACTAGTGTAAGAAAATCACCAAAACATGAAGCAACTTACCAGGCAAAACTTAAACAATAACAAAGTAGATGACGCTTTGAACACCACCAATAACTGTTTAGAGGATCCCGTGTGGAGAAATCATATGCCCATCTACATATATGGGCCAAAGCCTTCAAAAATTAAAAGGAAGTAATTTCTTCACTTAAAACAAATTTTCAGTTACGTCTCGAATCTTATTCATTTGTGCAATTCACCTCGTCGTAAACTCTTCACAGGGCACACCACTGTACAGTGGACACGATAGAGTCCACATTTTAGATTTACTGGGAAAAAAACCAAAGCAACAATTAACTTGGAGTGTTTGGTTACTCTCACCTATCAACCACTCATACATAATCACTTGCTATCAGATAGAAAATGTATTAAAGAACATTTTCCCGTTATAAACAAACTTAAGCTTAACAGATACGTAAATTTCCGATT
>JAHWFP010135892.1:11968-23921 GCA_023313725.1 Lithobius niger | reverse complement strand
TCAAGGATTCTCAAAGCTAGAGGTCGCTACGCCGGTCGGGAGTGGAGATGCCGCGGTCCGATTGTTGCCATGCCGGGCAAAGGTAGTGGTTCGTATCGTACTTAGTTTAGCTTTAAAAGTTTAATTTTTGGACTTACATTCAAAATTTATAGTTTAAACTTAACTTAACCTCGTAGCTTTACAAAGTAAATTTATGGAGCGTCAAGCCAAACGGCATTTCGGACGTTGGCGGCCATAATTTAAGGGTTCACGGTCCCTTACTAAAAACCAGCTTTATTTCATCGTTTCTTTAAACGCAGTTTAATGTAAACAAAGGACGGTTTGATCTTCGTGGGGTTTCCATTGATTAAACGCTCGGATCCACTTTATAGGTAGCTGCGGCTCTATAATTTAAGGAGTTGACTTATCAACAGCAACTCTGGGAGGTTTAATGCTTTGCAGTATACACGTAGAAAAATAACTGTAAAACAGGTCTACTATTACTAGACAGCCGAGGCTGTTCGTAATTTAGAGGGCTCTTTTGCGAAATCCCCTTGTGCCTAATCAAACTTACTTTTTCTATTTGAAATTGTTTTATGTGAACCTCGTGTTGGTTCTAGTGTCGAATTTAATGTAAATTCCCCCTGTATTTTATAACCTAAACTAGGTGTAAATTTACCAAATGTATTTGTAGTGCGATATTTTTATTCATGTTTGTTTAAAATAAAAACCAGGAGTTTTTCTTAAACGTCTGTCAGTTTATTCGCTCGTTGTTCGCTAGAAGTAAGAAATTAAGACAATTCTCTTAAACTTAGCTTAGCTAGCCTAATTTTCCCACCTTGGTGGCAGCGTTACCGCTTATTATTACAGTTAGCCTACAATATTAGGACATGTGTAGCTCCATTCCCTACGCCGGGGCTGTAGCTGTTGTGCTTATTTGAAACAAAAAGTACCCAAAAGTAATAGTAAGAAGATCCAGTTACACCAGGCGAGCGGCGATGTTACAAGCACCTACCCCATCGTAGCATCCGCCGTTACACCGACCCCGTTAGCGTCCAGGGCACTTGTTTCAAAAGGGCGCCTTTTCAGGATGAGGTGGGGATGGGGGACATGGTTCGTGGCCGTTCATGTTAGATGGTGGTGAATGCCAATCGTCCTTGGTGCCAGTGCGAATGGAATCAAGTTTCTCGAGTACCGTGACGATTTTTGCCGAAACGGGTTGGGCTTGCAGGCGACGTGTAAATGTGAGGCAAGCTTTGGAATCAGGCCCCTAAAAAGTGTGTCGGACTTGTGGATGGGCTGATTGCGTAACTCTTAACGCATCGAATTGTTGAGATTCGGGGCCGTGTTCTGACGTAGAAGCGCAGAATTAAAAAGGGCCCTGGTGAGCCAGTTCATGGAATGAAAGGTTGCAAAGCAGGCCTTTCAGAACACATGACTGCTGAGGAAGGCCAGGTTCCTGATTTCGACTGGTGGTTGTTCGGCGGACAGTTTCTCGCATAACGAGTTCGCAGCAGTGTTCAAAACATCTGCCTGAGAGGCCGCACGGAGAACGGAAGCCGGAACCGAGACGCTACGTGGAATAAAGAAAGCGGCCCCAAAGTCCATCTACAAATCTGCTGTTAGGAATTCGAAACTAGGGTAACTGTCAAGAATTTTAAGATTTGCGGTCCTATCCTCTGTCGGGCGTTTTCCGGGCCAGGGTGCGGGGGAGGAGGGTCCTTGTCAAGTTGTAGGGGGTCGCCATTCCCTAGAAGAAGACCAGCATTACGGAGTAAAGTCGTCAGGATTGACCGAGGACCACTTGTTGACGAGGAAGGCGGTCGCGTAGACCAAAGCCAGTGGATAGGCTTGGTGGATTCTTGCTTGGATCGGTTGCTGGTGGCAACGGTCTGTAGAGGAAGCAATCCGTAATAATATCTTCGACTGTCTTAGGAAGGTCTAGAAGAGGGATTTCCGAGGGGTAGCAGTCGTCGGTGAAAGACGTTACAAGGTGGGCGTGACGAGAGAGGTCGTCAGCGGCAACTGATCGTCGATCAGCGTGGTCGACTGCCAAACCGGAATAGTCAGAGCCCGCAATGATGATAGGTCAGGACGGTCTTGGTGGTTGAACAGGTTGAAAGGCCGACTGGGGCGGGTCGTGTGGACAAGAGGGTCCCGGAACGTCTAGTGACGACCGCAACTTCTTGCTAGCAGTAGCAGCCACCCTATCCCGGGTGTACTGGGTTGGTAGCTGGGGTTTCCAAATCCGGCCCCAAATGCGAACTACAGGTTTTCGGGTTGAAAAATGTAAAACCCAGGTTTTTCCGAGTACCCGGGTTTTACAGAAAATTGAACAACATGCAACTTGAATGCAAGTCTCAGAATTCAAAAGTCTCTTGTCGCAAAATTGCTAATATTAAATTAAAAAAATTAAAGTAAACAGGTAGCATTTTAACTTTTTACACACTTCTTGAAAATTTTTTAAACTACTTAAACAAATCCTTTCGTTTAAAATTAACTTGCATCAACTTCAGCAAAAATAATGGAACGAAAAATAGAGGTGAAAATTGAAATGGAAATAAAATTGAAATAAAATAGAAAAACACGTGTTTTTCGGGATTAATATTGTGCTTAAGCCTCCATTTCACCACAAAATTAAACACAAAAAACCCGGGTTTTGGGCTCCGCTAAACCCGGGGTTTCGGGTCTGTAAATCGTCCGGGTACCCGGGTTGGAAACCCTATCGTTAGTGGTCGTTGAGGGGAAGTTGTTCGCTTACACTTGAAGGAATGAAGATCGGTTTCCATGAGTTCGTGAACCATTTCCTAGAAAAGTGGCTTGTTGGAAGAGTCGGCGTTAAGAGACAGAGGTAGAGTGGTCGATCGCCTTGACGACCGTGAAGAATGATCGATTGGTCCCTAGGAGGGACGAGGTTGCTTTCTCTTCTCAGCGGAATGTCAGGCTTTTATTTGAAGCTTCAGACGAGCGTACGTCTCTTTCGCCTTCATGAGGTCGGTTTGCAAGGGACCGCAAATCGGGCAAGGGCCGAGCCTGGCGGCATTGGATTGGATACGTTGTAGTCGTATGAAGCGTGGCTTTGTGGGTCGCTGATGGTCCCACAGGAAAGGAACCTAGCGAGAAGTCATTGGCCAAGAGGACACGGTCGTTAGGCGACCATGGACAGGCTGCTGATAAGGTGGAGAATCCCGGCAACGGTCATGTTGGGGCCTCTAAAAAAAAGTTCAACGGACGATGGGGGCAGTGTGGTCACCCGAGCCAATGCCTCCCTTGGCCTGTCTTTTGCAGTAGACAAAGGGAAAACACAGGAACCGCAGTAGCTCAGACCACGGTATTCTAACACAACGTGGTCGGGATGCGCAGAACCGATGCGCGTTGGGTCGCGAGGCTGGCAGGCTCCTAGAACTTTAATCTAGCAAAGCAAATAGCAAAGCAGAAGGGAAATGCTAAAAACTCAGGTATCGTCGGCATATAAAAAGACTAAAATACCAGGGCTGGCACCTGGTTTATTTTAGTTTTTATTGCCTATATGAAAATACTCATTACCTGTTTTTTCCATTATCAGTTTCCCCCTTTGAGCTCCTATTATCCCTAGCTTGAAAGTTGTCTTCTTCCCTGCCGTGCTTGTGACCTTCCTTCCGGAACCGGGTTCCTCTATAAAAGACGGACGCAGCGGAACAGAACCGTCTTTCTTCCTTCCCTCATGTTGGTACCATGAACGTTGGTCCATCAGAGGGGAGGCTTCAGCGGGTGAAGGTAATGTATATTTTCGTATATGCAATAAAAACTAAAATCAACCAGGTGCCAGCCCTGGTATTTTAGTCTTTTTATAGCCAACGAAAATATACATTACCTGTTTTTCCATTAGCAGACTTCGTCAATTGGCGGCGGGCCAAGGTTCGGCTACTCGCGTCACGAGCCGGCAACCCCAAGGAACACATCCTGGTGAAGAAAACCAAAGTACCAGATTCCTGCCCCGGGAACCACAGTCCCAAGAGGGTGAAGTGAGCATCACCAGCTGCGGAGAAAAGTGAGGTATCAGGGCTACAATGGGTCCATCATCGTGGGACAAAGTAATGCTAAAAAGTGAAAATCCTCTCACTTTGCGGGCGGGAAGGGGAATCGAGGACAGCAATCACGGAACCGGATAGCAGCATGAGTCGAAAAAGGAACGCCAGGACAACAGTGCGACCCGCCAGGACAGACGGCGGCGGTTCACAATGAAGAGAGGTCGGAGGAAGATGAAGATCCGCATCTTGAAGATGAAGATCCGATGTGTCTTGGACCTAACATATTTCTAAGCTAAGCACTATAGCTAAACTATTCTACTAGAGAATAAGGAGCAGGAGTAGACGGTACAGTTAGGCAGTTTATTATGGCAAGAAACACAGCTTATATTACATGTGGTTATTAGCATACAAGCTCTGATTGGCAGAGTATATGCAAGGTACACCAATGAGCAGCAAGTCATAACATGTCAAGAGTCAAGCAACCAGGATGACACACTTGCTACTTTAGTATGCCAGCTGGATGCATAGAAGGTGCACCAGTACCAGAACAGACCAGGAAGGTATGCGAGACGCGAGGCCGGCTGGATACAGTTCGAATTGAGCAGCGTATGGCGCGGTCCGCCCGACAATGATGTGGTCGTTGTTACCTGGAGGCGCGATGCCATGGTAGGTCAGATGGGCATTAGTGAGCCAGAAGCAGAGGCAGGCAACCGTCAGGTCTGGTAGGAAGGCAAAACGAAGTGGCTGTCTGCGGAACAGTGCACAGACGAGATCACATGTTGAGTAGTAGCCAACAGTTGTGGCGAATGGATCACATCAAGAAGTAGCAGGGACCGTTAGCAGGATCAAGGAGAGGCCCATGGGCCGATAAGTCATGGGTCCTTCAGTGCCCAAGGTGACGAGGCATAACACCCAAAGCACAGGTGGTCTTTGTAAACAAAGGATGAGATCCTTGATGGAAGAATCAACAGTCCGACAGGTACAGAATCAGATAGACGGGCCCGCGGTCTGCAGTTCTGTATATCGGAAAGGGAAGCAACGTGTTGTTATTGGAAATGCTGAGTGATCGAGGGATTCCCGACCTGGAGGATAGTGATCCAGGAGCGGAAAGCGAACAAACGGTACCGGACCCAGCCCGAATACCAAGCTTCGGTTCTCTGTGAAGCAGAAGATGTACTAGCGCTCGAGTGTCTATAGTTGTGAATGGAAACAGGAGGCATCACAGTGCAGACCAGGTTGTGTAATGAGGAAGCTAGAGGCCTGAAGCACAACCTGAGGCCTGGAAGGGAGGAGGTCATGGTCCTGGAGGACAGGGAACCGAAGACGGAGTAAACAGCAGGTTTCATAGCGTAGGCTGGGGTGTGCAAGGCAAGACGCTCCGCTGCAGCAAAGGAATCGACGGAAAGGAGAACGGCTTGACTGTGTGATATGTTTGAATGATCGAGAGAACCCCGACCCAAAGGACAAGGAACCGAAGGTGAAACGAAGAGAAGGAGTACCGGGCCCGGTCGCGAGCCTGGGCCCACATCTCGTGCCGTGGTTGTCTTATAAAGAAGAAGATGGGCTGGTGCTCGGGTATTAGAAGAGAAGGCTAGTCTCAGACAACATAGGGTGGAGAGCGCATTCCAGAAGATAGATGAACCGAGCCCTGTGTTCCGCCAAAAGGATCTGTGCCCGGGAGTTGGGGCCCGATTCCGGAACCTCAGGCACCGGACGTATGGGAAAATCATCCGTAGGAGGGACAGCAACTGAGAGAAATAACAGCGTTTGCGAGAGGGTAGGGGAATAGTAGATTGTAGTCCAGGGCCCCGGACCCAGGCATGGGAGTCTAGTCCTAAGCCCCAGGTGCCCGGGTGCACAAGCCCAAAGGTGTAAGAGATATAATATTCGATGAAAATAGTAGTTTCGGCAATAAGGCAGGCGGACAGCTCGATGTGGTCTTAAAAGGCTCCGGGCTGGGTGTTTGGGCCCGGTCCCAGCGGTTAAGCAGAAGCGGCGTCGAAAATTCAGGCGAAGGGGGGGGGGGAACTCGGAGCAGAATCCCAAACAACAATCCTCTTCGGGGACCAACACATGTACAGCCGAGGTAAACAGCAGTATCTGCAAAAAGCAAAGCGGACGGCGGTACACAGTTCGAAAAAGGGCCCCTTGACCGGGCATTCGGGTCCAGGCTGAGCCTCGGCTCCAAAGCACTTGAAGCAAACCACCCGTGTTCCGGGCGGACAGAAAGTGTTGTCGGAAGAAAGGGACTCGTGATGTTGTTGCCAGGCAGATGACTTAGAAAAGTAATGAGACGCAGAACTTCACTGGCCATGAACCGGGCCCGAACAGGCAGCGTGGACCCGTGAAACAATGATCCAGCAGCTTGAAGAAATAAATGGACCTGACAGGAACAAGTGTCGGGCCAGGCGACCTGGTGGGACGGCGGAGGCCAGTCGGTAATGTCCTTAGACCTCTGTCCTAGTCCGCACTGTGCCCCTCTCCCCCATCTGCCAAGGCGATGGTCGAAAAAGAAGTAAGCGGTGCGGAAGGTGACTGAGGGGAACCAGAGGAACCATGTCAAGCCCTATTGTCAAAGAAGGAATCAGGAACAGTGCGGACAAGAGGAATGGTGACGGTCTGCCCGGACCAAAAGGCTTGACGAAGGCAATAGAAGGAACCAAGAACCAATCGTGAACGAAGCAGCCCTTTGGTCACCGAAGTGCACGCCTGGAAAGGAGAACTTCTAAGACATGCCGACTTGTTGTTGTTGTTAATGCTGAGTGGTGGAGGAATTCCCGACCTCGCGAACAGTGAACCGGGAATAGAACGCAAAAAATGATACCGGGCCCCGCCACAGGCCTAGGCCCGGATGTCAAATCCTGGTTCCACTGTGAAACAAAAGATACACTAGTGGTCAAAGTATCGGAGTATCAAGGAACGTCCTAGAAGTCAGGTGGACAGTGGACTGCCGATTTATTCAAGGTGCTGGGCCCGGGTATCGGAGTCCGGTTCACCAGCCTCAAGCGACCGAGCGCATGGGCGCACATCCGCAATGTCAACGTTGTTGTTGAACAGGAGGCTTCGTGGTTACGAAGCGAGAGGCTCGAATTACATCTTTAGACTTGTAAGAAAGAGGCAGTAGGCCTAGAGGAAAGGGAACCGAAGATGGATGGAACAGGAGGCTTCACAGCAAAGTCCGGGGTCTGCAAGGTAACACCATGTCATGGACAGGGAATCGCCTGGAAACAAGATCAGTTGGGTTGTCTGTAGAAGCAAGTCTGAATAGTCACCAGATCTCCGAATGGAAAGGCAAGGAACCGAAAGTGGAACTAAGAAAAAGGAACCGGGCCTGGCCTTGAGCCTAGGCCCGTTCCCCGAGTGAGGAACGAAGAATAGTAGTTTGTAGTCGTAACTCAGGAATGGCCGAGAGATCCCCAACCCGAGGGATAAGAAATTGAAAACGGAACAATGAAAAACAGTATTGGGTCCAGCCAAGGCTAGGCCCGAACCTCAAGTCTTGGTTACCCATGACGAAGAAGACGGGCCGGAGCTCGGGATGTTGAGCATAAGGGTTGTCCCAGACAACGCAGAATAGAGAAAGCATCCCAAAGAATTGGTGAACAGGCGTAAAGGAACCGCAGCACTTGCGCAGGCAAGGAAAGAGCGGAACGTGTTCCGTTAAGGGCCCTGGACCCGGGCATGGGGACTCGGTTCCATACCGTAGGTACCAAAATGTGCGAATCTGGAGATGCAGGAAGGGGAACATTCGATGAAAACAGTAATGTCGGCAAGAAATCACAAAGGCAGTAGGTTCTGGACCGCAAAAGGATCCGGGCTGGGTGTTGAGGCCCGGTCCCAGGACTGGCAGACAAGCACAAGCGGCATCGAAAAAGTGGGCCAAGAGGCTCGGGTGAAGAGCCCAGACGATGATCCCCTTCAGGAACCGGTGTACTCACTAGACGAGGTAAACAATGGCGTTGTCAAAAAGGTAGGCGGACGGCGAAAAAGCAAAAGGCCCCAGGCCGGACGCATGGGCTCAGTCCAAGCCTTGTTGTCCGTAGTATTTACCGGAATCGGACCATATACCAGTACGACAAAAAGCGGCACTGGGAAGTAACAGGACACAGGATCGGTACAGTTAGGAAAAACGGAACTGCGTCGAAGCAATTCAGGCAGCAGCCTGAGGAACGGGAATCGTGGCCAATAGGCCGCTGACATCCGGAACCAGTGGCGGACTGGAAAAGACAAAGAACCAGACGAAAGCGGCGGGCTGGACCGATCATCTTACAGAGGAAGAGGAATCGGCTGCGACCACAACCACTTAACCAACAGCAACACACGAAGCGGACCATCAATGATTCCGGTCTGCGGACGAAGGTCGGACCAACAGGTCCGGAATGACGAAGAGCTCAGGAGGAACTACCACAGCGGCTGCCCTAGGAAGAAAGATGGTTCTGTTCCGCTACGCCCGTCTTTTATAGAGGAACCCGGTTCCGGACATACGCAGAAGGAAGGAAGGTCACGAGCACGGCACGGAAGACAACTTTCAAAATAGGGATAAAAGGAGCTCAAAAGGGGGAAACTGCTAATGGAAAAACAGGTAATGATATTTTCGTCGGCTATAAAAAGACTAAAATATCAGGGCCTGCACCTGGTTGATTTTAGTTTTTGTTGCCTATACGAAAATATACATTACCTATTTTATAGCAGTTCCCCCCCCCCCCCATTGAGCCTTATTATCCCCTAGAAGAAAGTTGTCTTCCCTGCCGGGCTCGTAATTACTGCGCATGTCCGGGACCAAGTCTGTCTATATAAGCGGAGCGCAGCAGAACATCCTCATCTTTCTCCTATCCTCTAGAACCTAGTTCCATAGAGGGGAGGCTGAGCAGGTTTTTAGGTAATGCACATTTTCGTATACGCAACAAAAACACAAATTTTACCCAAGCTTAATTTATACATGCTAAAATCGATTAGTTTTAGCTTAAAACCAAAAAATCACCCAGATTTTGTTCCTCCTAAAAATCCTTCAATTCTCATCTAGTTCCCGCTAGGGGCGTCAACGTGCCTTCCTTCGCTCACAGTGCACCGCCATCTTGCCCTCACATCGCTAACTAAAACTAATTACAGTTCAGCTTAATGCGGGGAGGCGGACGGCTTCTACTGAAGGTAAGTATTCTAGAATAGCAAAAACTAATTTTAAGCTTAGTTAAAATTTGTGTTTCTTACTATCTGTGAATACTTACCTCCAGTAATACATGCCGACTTCGTCGCTGAGGCGGAGGTTCTAGCTGAAACATTCTATCTGGAACTACTTAACAATAAGGAATAACTACCAACAACGAGACTTACCCACCTTTAATGGGAATCTCTTCACTAGGCTACTGACTGTTGTGCCTTCTCATCCTGGCACGTTCAAGTTACCAGATGACTTCTTATGATGTTGGCTCCCTCTTTTCCACTAGTATCTCACAAATAGTGGCTGATGAACATGTTCTTGTGGTTCCAAGCGCAAGCCGAAACCACTTCATCCAGAGGTACACCACATCCGTACGCCCATGATGCCGCCAACGCTCTCAGTTCGTGCGCTCAAATGTCCCTGGGTAAATCAGTATGTTCTTGGCCTAACTCATAACCTCTTTTTTTTACAGCACAGATCCACTTTCCCATTTTCCCTGAAGTCACCGGGGTGAGTACCACTTTCCCTGACTCGCTATCAATGTTGAGAAATAACGGTGTGGCCGAAGAGTCGTCTCCACCTCTTTTTGTGTACTTTTGCGTCCTCTTAAGGTAGCAATGGACGGCCCAAATAGGACATTGTAGTCTCTTTTCTTCCTCCCCTTGTACCACTTTAGCCAGTGCTCTTATCCTGATTAGTTGCGGTGTAACGTCAGCCCTCATGTTCTTGGCCCTGAAGTGGGCTGGGAAGGTGAGTGTTACCGCGGAGAAATATCTCTGGTGAACCTCATTTGCTGTTCATCTCTGGACAGTGCCGCCAACTCACTTTGCCTTGCGGCTGTCACAAGGGCCACTAAGAAGATGGTCTTCTGTGTAAGGTGGATAAATGAGGTTTCTCCCAAGGGTTCATATAGAGGTCCCAACAGACTCCTTAGCACCAGTGGAAGGTTCCATCTTGGGAAGAGCTTCCTGACCTTTGGTCTCTCGTTCTCGAATGCCTGAATAAGTCTTAAGAGTATCTTGCTATTCAGTATTGGCGTTTCCCCCAGCTCGGAGATCACCGAATTTATAGTCGACCTATAACCCTTGATCGAGGTCGGCGCTAAACCGCCTCCAAACAGCATCTCGAGAACCCTGCCAGTGAACTATCCGAGGGGTTACAAGGGTCCAGCTTCTTCTTGGTGCACCAAGCGTACCATCTTTTCCATTTGGTTTCCTAATCCTTCATGGTGGACTTTCTGTGTCATCTAGGAAGTCTTGCGGCAATCGACCTTGAGAATCCGGCTTGTTGGAGGTTCCGCTTCACAGCCTCCACCCGTGAAGGTGCAGAATATTTGGTTGCGGGTGGATGTGTAAATCGGGCCCTTTCCCTTGAGTTAGGAACTTCTCCGTAATGGGCAACGGTATTGGGTGCTCCAGTGATAGTTCCCGCAGCTCCACGAACCATGGAGTTCCTGGCCGGCACTGAGCAACAAGGATGAACGACACGCTGCTCATTCGCACTTTGTTCAACACGTCCTGGAGGAGGAAGAAGGGTGGGAAGGCATACCCGAACATTCCGTCCCACTTGATCGTCAACGCGTCCGTCACCCAAGCTCCCTCGTCTGGGAAAGTGCAAGAGTTGCTTGTTGAATCTTGTCACGAACAAGTCCAGTAATGGCGTTCCCCATCTGAGGAATAAGGCTTGGCAAACTGACGGGTCCAGCATCCACTCTGTCGTGGGTGTAGTTGAAAGTCTGGATAGTGCGTCCGCCCACACGTTCAATTTTCCAGCTATATACCTTGGTAGCAGGGTGATGTCCAGACTGGAGCACAGACAAAACAGAGTCGACATCTTTTCCATCAGTCAGCGAGTGGGCACCACCTCCCCTACTGGCATATGCCACTGGGGTCGTACTGTCCGTCATAATGCCTACCGTCTTCCCCTGAAGTGTAGAGTCCCACTTCTTGATGGCGTATCTCACTGCCCTGAGTTCTCCAACGTTGATGTGAAGTTCCTTCTCGGGGGCAGACCACATCCCTGACACCTGTAGGTTGTCCATATGTGCTCCCCAACCTTCCATTGACGCGTCTGAAAACAGGAGGAACCACCACCACCACCACCACCATTCTACGTTCCATCTTGGGATGTTTTGGAGAAATATCAAGTCGGACCAAGTCTTCCTCGGGTACCAGTTCAGCTTCCTGAACCAGTGCAAAGGTTTTGCTTGCCACTGGCCCCACTTGACCAGTTTCGTCACAGAGTCATCGTACCCAGAATCGAGGCCAGGTCCCTTGCCGAGATCTTTTCCTTTCCTAGGAGTTTTCCCATTTCCGAGATGGTTTTTCCCCTTCTCTCCAGTGAGGGATGTACCAGCATCTTGTTCAAGTCGAATTGTGCTCCCAGGAAGGTGAACACCTGCTGCGGGGTGAACCGTTACTTTTCGATGTTGATACCCAGTCCCAGCTTGTGACAAACCGTCATGCATAATCCCTGGAGCCATGCCACAGAATCCAGTCATCGAGATACACGTGAATTCGAACGAGCAGTTCGCGCATTCGACAGATGACCAGGTGAATCACTATCATAAACACGAATGGTGGCGTCGCCAGTCCGAAGGGGAGGGTCACAAAGTGACAGGTCACTCCTTTTGAGTACAGTCGAATCAGACGGGTTGTAACGCTACTGTGAATTCTCCTTTGTTCATTGACTTCCGTATAGATTTCAACGTTTCCATCTTGAAATTTTCTTTTTGAAGACAAGCGTTGAGCTTTCACAGGTTTAAAATCAACCTTATGGGGGGGGGGGGGGGGGGGGGGGGGGGGGG
>JAHWFP010135887.1:18480-35734 GCA_023313725.1 Lithobius niger | reverse complement strand
ATTATGCAAACATCAATTTCTAAAATCGAACAGCCATTTAGAAAATTAGTTCAAACTTTTGCCTGAGCTAAGTTAAATTTTGTAAACCGCATCATAGTGTAACTGTAGCCATACGTGTTTTACCCTGCTCGTCGGACTTGTGTTTCTACAACATTTTGTATTCCATGGTAATCATTATCGTGATTGTCATCCCATAATCTCTAAGTGGAAGTATCGATGTTGGCTGCACCTTAAGACGTGAATCTGCTTGTCCCGTAATATATCATCCTAGGTTAAAGCTAAAATGCCCGTTGCCTATTTGGCTTGCCGTTCTATTATAGTACAAATAAAGTCTGAAAGAGAGCTGTGGACAAACCAACTACCAACAGAAAGACTGAATGAGCGAACGAAGCGAGCGAAATTCAGTTAGTTTGCAAGAAGACCAACTTGGTATACCAAAGTATGAAAAATTAGAAAAAATAATAATTCATTTGATGTGTAAGGTAAGGTTTAACTGATCCAACGTCAAAACGGCAAAGGAACGCGAATAAACTCTCCTATAAGGTTTCATACACCATATTGTTGCTGTACTGTTTAGTCCGCGTGAAACCTTAATGCTTTAGACACGTAAATAAAATTAAAACCATAGCCCAACTTTTAAAATTATGGTAAGAATAATATATTCCATAATATAAATTACACACTCGCCTACTTTCGGGGATAACTTTTTTAGCATCTTCACGCCAAGTCGTCTCCTTTCCCTTCATCCTTTTGATGATACATAAACCACTTTTCAATATTTTAGATTCAAGATTTCAGGAATTTCATTTATATTTTTAACAACGTTTCCATATTTTGAAGGACACGCACCAGCCCTAAATTACTTAATCTGTAGGTCCATACTAAGCACAGTAATACGAAAAGTTTTTTCGATTTTTCAGCGATGTCGTTTAGCCACTTAGCATGCACGCGACTGACCTATCGTATTCTAAAATAAAACTGTAAAACAGGTGAATACAGCTCTAAGGTTTCACGTGGACTAAACAGTACAGCAACAACGTAGTATATGAAAACTTACTGGAAAGTTTTCAATTTTGAAGGTCTGCTCCTGGTGGCAGTAAATGACCCCACAACTTCAAACACGCACTAATTTTAATTTTCGAAAGATCTACGTCTTTCTTGATCACAATAAACACAAACAGCAACAATAAAAACATTAGCTACAGTCAAACGACTGCAACCACACACGTCATCTTGGAAGGTGCTACATAGGACTGTAGCTACTGTTTTTACTGTTATTGTTTGTTTTTATTGTGATCAAGAAAGACGTAGATCTTTCGAAAATTAAAATTAGTGTGTGTATGAAGTTGTGGGATCATTTACTGCCACCAGGAGCAGACCTTCGAAATTGATTACCCTCCACTCCTGCAACATAATTGAATTTACTGGAAAGTTCATTTCTGTTACGTTGATGTTTTGACTTTCGATTAGTTAAACCTTACCTTAAACATCAGTCGAGTTCATTTTTTTTTCTAATAGGAGGTAATATTTGCATTAGGCGGTATATGATTCGTAAAGCACAACAGCACTTAAACGGATGAAATTTTCTCAATTATACATTTGCTTTCTTCAATTAAAAATCATCAATTTTTATCCGTGCACATTTTAACAAGTAAAGTGAAACTTCAATCGTACAACCCTTTTTTTTTACGGCTACTTAACGTTTTTGTTTGTAATCTGTGTACCTTTTTTTATGGCATCACCAAACATAATTCAGTCTTAAATAAAGAAGAAATCACAAGGTAAAGGGTAAACGAAGCAAGCAGTCTGCAGACTTCGTTTTTAATTCAGTCTATGCCTTGTGGTAGTAAGTAATTTACTAGCTGTACCTGCACAGATCATCTGTGCATATGCGAGCGAAATACTATACTGAGTACTGAGTAGCATGAATTGAAAACGTACTCCTTTTCCACCGCAACCCTCCCATGCCTCCTTTGTGTGGTTTGCGCCCCTTTCCCGGGCGTCGGCGGTATTCTGTGGTTAATCATCTGCGCATGCGCCAGCGAAATACTATACTGTGCAGCATGACATAAAAAGGCCTCCGACGCCCCCCCCCCCCCCGTTCCCCGCATCGCTTGCCCTTCCCCTGGTCCCCCGCACCCCTTGCCGTTTTCCCGGTCCCCTTGCCCTTACTCCCCCCTGCCGGAACTTCCTCATTGGGTGATTGGTCAAACCCCCTCCCCCTCCCCTGGGGTCCTGGGGTATTTGGTCTTCTTAAAAAAAGTAAATAGAACTTCTCAGTGTAGCTGCGCGGCCTGTTTCACTTTCTTGATACCAACACGATAAGCCTGCAACAACGATCACGCAGGCAGTGATTGTTACTCAACCAACTTTAATATTACTCAATTCGGCTCTAATAGCCGCCACTATTGAAGTTTTTGATTTCTTAATTGTTAGGCCTCGACATTGTTAGGGGCGGCGGCATTTTATTCTCCTAACAGAAATAAGTATTGTAAGCATTGTTTGGCTTCTACATTGTTAGCGGCTTATTCCCTTCTTTAAGGCAAATAGGTATATAGCTTTTCACGTAGAAAGATGTGAATGTGCACACTCATGCATTGATCGTTGCTGCACGTGCGTGCAGTGATTGTTGCGGTCCACTTTGAATCAATTCAGCTCATCTTTGAACACCTACATCTTTGAATAAAAACGTCATTCTATCGTTTTTTTCCTGCCAATTTCGATGCTGGCCTTGAAAATAATTAAGTAGCTTAGTTTTGTTTAAAACTGTATGGGTTTAGCTAAAACTCGGATTTGGGTTTAGCTAAAACTCGGATTCTATCATTTTACCCATCAACAATCACACTTTTAGAAAAGACATAACACGTGCACTAAGAATGAAGCCAAGGTTTGTTGAGTGGCATTGTTTTGTAATTACAGTGGTTCAAACAATCAAACTGGTCTTTTAATGGTTACAATATGGCAGCTGATGTAAATGAATTGCTCCAAGAGTGCCGAAATTTAGGGATTTGACTGATAATGATATTTTATCAAGGTTTGTCCCGAGCACGATGCATACAGAGATTTGTGAAGAAGCAGTAAGGAAAGGCATATCCTTAGAAGATCTCAGGCAATATGGAGTAGACAAAGACAAGCTAGGCTGTGGAAATGAAAATGAAAATGGACGAATCGTAAATCAGTCAGAAATAGAAGTTAACAATAGTGCAAACAATGAAGCAAACAATGGTGCAAACTACAGTACCAATAATAAGGCTAGTAACACGCATACCAAAATCGACGAAAATGGAAACATGAGTATTAAATGAAATCAAACGTTATACAGCAGTGTGGTGACGTCAGCTACCAACAAAGATGGACAAGAGGTAATTTCACACGTAGGGGAAATGTTCAATGTGTGAGAACATAGTGATCGTGAGATGGAGAAGATAGCACATGATCCAAAACAAGAAGTGTACTAAATTTGAAGAAACTTAAGAATGTTAAAATCGTTCGATCTGTGATTTTCCTTTCCTGAAGTGCTGGTAGACAGTATCTGTCTGTCCAGATTCTATCCACAGCCGCTGCAGTATTATGAGCAGAAGTAAAGGAAGTAAAAGAGCGACAGCAAAAAGAAAACTTTTGCAGCCATCGACCAAGATGAATAATGTACAATTAAGCGTCCATGACTTCCATGAGCACTGTGTAGAGGCGAAGCTGCACTGGCTGCCAAATGAGTGGACACCGGAAGATGTAAGTGCCGCAGTGCGGCGCTTCGGTGATTTGATGTCGCACAGCTACGAGAAGCTAGTAGTACGAGGGCGAGAGGTGTGTGAAACAGGGGTGCGGTTAATCAAATTCAGATTGGGTGAATCCGTCACACTTGATGATGTCCCAGGCATCTTGTACAAAAAGGGCATTCCTGCATGGTTTGCAAGTTCTGTCCGTGCGTCGTGCTGCCTACGCTGCGGCAAGCACGGACATTTCTGCCACGTGTGCCCGAGCGTGGAATGCGTGGTGTGCAGTTGCTTCCGTGGCCCGCGGAATCCGTGTCTCTACCTCTGCATACTATCGATTAATCGAGTACAACGTGAAGCAGTGATCCAGAGTACAGAAGAAGAAAATTACTATGTGTGTTCTCAAACTGCACAACCTAGCGAAACTGTGACCAAGCCAGTGACACGTGCAGATCTGAATCCGCACCAAAACGTCATGCAGTAAGCAGCAAAGAACCCAGTCTGTTCCGCATCGTCTACGTCTAGCACTTGTGCTACAGATGCAGTAACCTGCATGCAAATTCAAGAAAATTCAGAAGCAACAAAGAAATCTAATGAGAGTTCAAGTAGAGAATCTGATAGTGCGCAATTGTTTGTCTCCAACAAAATGAGCAATAAGAAAAGGCAAACGGCTGCAAGTGAGGTGTGCGACCAGAGATCGAATGTGAAGGAGATCAGTGTGTGCATGACAAGTACAGCGCTGAGATCAATCAAAGTGTCCATCATTGTAGTGACGTGCAAGAGGTCTTGCAGTGCGCAACAAATTCGGACGGAATTATCATGTGCATGCATAGCGAGCAAGATACAGGGGGAGCAAAGGAAGTGTTGAGTGAGTCTGAATGGAAATCAGACACCGCGCTGGATGCTTGTACGATGGAAATTGAGTGGAATGAAAGTAAAGAAGATGTGGATGAGGGAGAAAGGGAGGGATTCTAATTAGTGCGGCAGTTGCTATTCAAAATTTAGAAATGAAGAGGCTTGTTCCTGTTAACAAGTATTGGTCCACAAGTTCATGCAACAACAAAACATTTAATTTTCGATCGAAAGATTTTTCTTTCTTGGGCGCCTAAAAAATAAAATACACACACTGATGAATGATGAAAGAGGACAAACGCTTAACAGTATCCTAATGGTTGCTACTACAACAATTAAAAAGGCAAACACAATTTTAAAATATCACAGATTGATGACATATCACACTATCACACTATCTATCAAACACGACCAAGACCAGTAATCTCTATATATCATTGATCAGAAGTGCACCATAAACTCCTTGACATTTTTCCATGATGGAAAAAATTTTGTACAGTATTCATTACAGTATGTCGATTTACGGCAATTGTATAAGCCTCTAGCTGGAGCGTTAATTTTTCAATTGGCTCACGGTAAATTATTGATGTACAACTGATATCAATTATATGATTTGTCAATTCAGCATGTTTTACCACTACATAGGAGTCTCTTGATTTCGCCATGGCACTCCCATGGCCCATTTTCTGATGTGCTGTGCTCTTCGGCAGGTTCCCACATATATGGATGGGCCTTCGTTACATTCACAGTCAACTTGTGGATTGCTGATGGTATCTGCTACATTAAGACAAAACGTGGGTAAATTTGAACCGGGATTGTAGATCTGATGTTTGTGCTGAGTGCTCTGAAGTCGAGAGGAGGGAGGACGAATCAAAGAACTCACAGTTTGCATGGGACTAGAGACCACTCGAACACCGCATTTGTTGAAAATCTTTTGTGCCTTTTCGTATAAACCCGGCATTTACGGTAGAACTGAACAGTCAAGTGGTGGTTGAGGAAAAGCATAACTGTTTGCTCCAATCCTTGGCCGCTGGTCCGCTTGCTAATACCCTTCTGGATCACCTAGTTAACCATCTTTGCAGGATATACATTTATTGCAAGTTTATTGCAAAAATGGCAGGAAGTTTATGGTACACTTCCAATCCACGATATATAGAGATCACTAGTCTTGGTCGTGTTTACCAAGAAAGCGTGCAAAGTGGGGCCGTCCCTCATCAATGTGTGATATTTTAATTGTGTTTACCTGTTTAATTGTTGTAAGTAGCAACCACTAAGGCACTGGTAGGCGTTCGTCCTCTTTCATTATTCACCAGTGTGTGTATTTTATTGTTTTAGGTAACCAAGAAAGAAAAATCTTTCGACAATTAAATATTTTGTTGTTAGATGAACTTGAGGACTAATACATGCTACTAGGAACAAGCCATTTAATTTGTAACGAAACGTGTCCAAAGAGTAATCTTAGTTTTTTTTTCCAAAATTTTAAATTCAGTAAAGTATTCTGCTTTGGATCTTGGAATGCAAGGGGTCTGAAAAACAAACACAGTGAAGTAGAAAAGTTATTACAGTTTGTGGACGTCTATCATGTGCAGAATTAACGGTGATTACTGACTGAAGTATGTATCTGAAATAGATGAGGGGGATGTATAAGGATTTTGGTAATGATAAAAGGCTCACATGACCCTCAAATCTGTATAAAGATAGCTGGGCAGCCATTGTTCTCATAAATAACCCGTCGTGCAGCACCAGAACTAGACACTTTGCACGTAGGGTCTGCTTCGTACGAAGGTATTGTTATAAACTTAATGTTCAAACCTGGTGTTGATTTAATGGTGGTTCTCTTGATGCGTCCTATTACCAGGAATCTATAGCAGCGCTTTCACGATGGATTTACTTCCTGGCTGAAATCGGCCTGCAAGCAATCAGTTAATCCCAAACTTGTTGCAGCTATTTATTTTACCTTTTTGTTCGACATGGGTTATACGTTTAACGTCTATTTAAAACTACTTGTTCAGCTAAGAAACTCTAATACAACCACTAAAGTTGTTATACTGGATAATACTGTAATTGAACATTTCTTTTTTCAAGTGCATATTTTTCTACTAGCTACAGTGCTAACGAATTTAACAAATTTTTATCCCATTTATTAAAAAGTTTGTGAGATATTTACGAAGCTGCTACTGGAACTACTTCTAAACAATAGGGAAAGTCGTCCCTTGTCTGCATACAGTTTCTGCAACATTTGGAACTGGAAGTGCTGTGACCTTGTCACCACATGGAAAGGTTATCTACTGGTCTGCTTTGACGTCTTGCAGGCCAGAATAAGATAAGAGATTCAAAGATCAGACACAAACAGCCAGTGTTCTGGCAAGCCCTTCTAATCATATTCTAAAAGTAATCGTAATGTGTCATCAATTTGAGTGCTAGACGGAAATTAGACGACTTTTTTTCTAAATTTGCAGCATTTGTCTTTTTGGTGGTTGCAGTAGTTATAGGACAGCAATAAGACTTCACATGGACTTACATTTCTGTATCTGAAACCTTACATTTCTAAATTATTTATTAAAAATGCTTAATAGTTATCTTTTTAAACTTTCAATTAATACATTTCTGGTGAAACTTATTGTTATGACTTTGGTTCAATTAAGCCTTACCATATTTCTCATCCTTTCCAGCTATGAATTCCGTTTTAAATCATTTTAGGGAGAAAGAAAGCTAAGCAATTTGTTCCACTACCCCACCTTGCTTTATAATTCTCCATTTTTAATTCCCATCTAAAATTAAAACTTAATCTTAACGCCGATAGCCAACATAATGCCATTTTGGTGCAAACAGCATTATCTGAACAGAACAGTAAGCTTCAATTTTGAAATAATTTCGTGCAGCTTGGTGGTTTAGTACTATTGAATTCAGCAGAATCCAAACAAGCGTGAGTAGTGGTAAAATATTGGGCCATAAAGATACCTATCACTTCCAGTGAGCATGGCACCTTTGGTGCACTTCTGGTGAGTGGGCTTCCAATTTTTATGGGAAAGTGCTTTTTGCAACCACATGACATCACTTCTGGTGGGCGTGGCATCGTTTTCCAAGACGTTGGTGTGCATGAAAGCCAGAAGTAATGTCATAGCCAAGATGGTGGTGCCCATCGATGAAGTCACTTCTGGTCACGTGATACAGGATGATATCACTTCCTGGACGACGTCACTTCCTGCCACTTCCTAACTTGTCATTTGCTAATTCATCATTTTCATGCCTCAACATGTCCGGACATGCTTATAAAGAGGATAATGATGAATTAGCAACTGTTAGGCTGTTGATGAATTAACAAGTCTCAGGAGTGCAAATGCTATAAGAGCTTATTATCATGAAACAATTTTCGTGCACAAATTTCTTTGTAGCCGCATCACTAGGTAAAGTCGGCTCGCTTATATTTCTAATTGGTTTGTTTGCGGCATCAAAGTATACCTTCTGATCGCCTTTTATCAAGCAATTGCTGTCGACGAATACCTTTGTAGCGGCATCACTCGGTAAAGTAGGTTTGCTTAGATTTCTTATCAATTTATTCGTTGCGTTGAAGTATACTTTTTGATCATGCTGTAATAGGCAATTCCTGTCAACGTAAGCTTTTGTCGCCGCGTCAACAGGGTGCCAGGTCAAAGCCACATCCTTAATTTGCTTCTTCTTTGCTTCTTTTTCTGTCAGACCCGTCTACATACAACGATGCTAGACATGGTGGAAGCCAACTCGTCGGAGAGGAGAGAAATGGATGGGGCAATTCGGTTTTAAGTTACTAAACGTCTGTTTCCAGAGTACCGATCTGAGAATAATTGACGGCATCTTTGGGTTTGATAGTGGCCCCGACTTTAGTTAAATGCTTGCTTTGCATATCGTAGTAGTTTTCGGGGGTTAAAATACATCCAAGTCCTGGCTCACCTCTCGGACCGACTTCTATCGAATTATTCGTTCTCGCCTTTTGAACGGTTGTCCAAATCCGACATCCTTTTTTAAACTTTCAAAATGTGCCAATGAGACTTTAAAAACTATTTTATGTATATAATAAAAGGAATACCTCGAACGAAAAG
Organism: Lithobius niger; assembly: GCA_023313725.1. Lineage (NCBI taxonomy): Eukaryota > Metazoa > Arthropoda > Chilopoda > Lithobiomorpha > Lithobiidae > Lithobius > Lithobius niger. Next base: position 27,090 of record JAHWFP010135887.1, on the reverse strand, counting down.
GCTCAAAATGTCTCAACCTTCCTGCAAATGAATCTTTACAATCTCTTGCAAAAAACAGGCTGAAAGTTAAAAACGAGAATGGTACAAAGATTAAGAAAGGCGTAAAGTTTTCCTTGTCTTCTTTGTACAATTTAAAGATTTAAAGGGTTCGAGGACTCCGGTTTAGAATGAAAAATCAAAATATAAAGAGCGGATTTCGCCTAGCGACCCGGAAACTCAAAAACTGTTGAAAAATTTTAAACGGTTCATCTGTACGAAACTAGAGATCGATTTTGACGATCAAAAACCCATGTCTTTGACGACGTTCAATTATCCTAATTCTATGCATTAGGTTTCTTCCTTTTACTCCTCTTGCGAAAAGGCGAACGAGGGTAACGGAGACAACCACTCTGTCTTAGAACTTGGGTGTACGAGAAGGGAAACATAAAAAAAATGTTATTGGCAAACCGTGCTTTACTTGCCATCTTTCAATGCTTTAAATCTAACAGAAGTCACAGGGAAAATTACCGCAGTGTATGTCACCGACGAGTCTTCCAGCGACGTGAAATTATGGTGCATCGTAGATTTTGGAGTAGCTCATTCCGATACTTCCGAGAAATTTACCGACGAAGACTTTATGGGTTTGGTATTTCCGTAAACATTAAAAAATGCGCAAATAAAAAATGTGATGTAAATTAAAAACTATGACTTTTTCATACCTAAGAAAGAACCTAAAAATCATCCATTTCTACCTTCGAATGTCAGATGTTTTCTTATAGGCCACGCGAATTTGGAAAACTAACTTGCTGTTTAATTTCATCTGTAACGAAAGATGGGTCGATTACAACCGGTTTTTTATTTACAGTAAAACTTTATGCCAAGCAAAGTACAAAGCTTTGCAGTCTATATTTGCCAAAATTGAGGAAAAAATAGGACGGAACGTAGCATTTTTTCACGATTCCTAAATAGATTTAATTCTGCCCGAAAAACTGGACCCAAAATTTCGAAACCTGATTTTTTTTTACGATTGTCTTTTGGACAAACAAAAACATCGAACGTTACTTTGCTCAAGGACGTCATCAAACGCTGATGTTTTTTATTCCAATCATTCCTACACGAGAATTCCTAAATTATTAACCCTTTTTCCCGTGGATGAGTTAAATTTGAAACACGTTCACGAAAATCTCATTGACCTCAATATGGAATTTTTGGACTTTAAAAATGTTGTGTAGAACGTGTTAGAAAAACTTTACGTGTTTTTATCAATTAACAAAAGGTTAAACGAGGGGAGATACAAATGTTCGTTTTTACCTATTAAACAAACGAATGAACGCGAAATGAAAAATCTCAAAACTCAAAAGACGTTAAACTAAAAAGTTTCTAAATCGATGTTTGGGTGAGAGAGAGCAAGAAGTATCGCTACAAACATTTTTTAAACCGGTAGTAAGCGCCCTGCAACTGACACCGGTCCTCAATGTAGCTACACAAACTATGCCAATTAAAAACACTCTAGCCACACAAACTATCCCGATTAAAAACACTCTAGCCACGCAAACTATCCCGATTAAAGCATATAAAGAGGTGGAAAGTGATGAGGACGACTACTTCTGATTTCGCTACTCCTAGTGAGAAGACCTCTCCCAGTTTCAGTCTTGCATAATATTCAACTCTTCCGATAACGCAAATTTCTCCCGAAACCAAAACTGAATACGCCTCTACGAGCACCGGCCCTAAATTCACCCCCCACATATTCCGTGGCACAAGCTAAACGCATTTATACCACGTCGGAACTAAGCCACATACCCACTGTCCGGTCCCTCAATAGTTAGTTACCCGGCCAGAATATCGAACCAACGGCTACATATTTCTTGATAACATTTTTCGAAAATCCCAAGGAAACTAATTTGGTATTAGTAACTTCAGTACGACACAAAAAAAGGCGAGCTGATCATGGGGAATAAAGTGCTTACAATTTTTGAAGATGACATTACAGTCGAGTGGAAGCAGTGTACGGGGAGGGCAGGCTTTGGAGTTTGTTAGTTTCTTGAGAGTTGAAAGAATCCTCCTACTCACCAGAAGAAGCACCTTACCCGAACGTGTTAAAAAATACCGACGCCATTTTTATCAACAACGATCCCGGTACTCGTAAACCCAAATATAATCATAACACCAAGTACGTAACAATGGTTCGTCAGATTTGGGAAGATATGAAAAAAAAGGAGGAGTGGTATGGTTAAAAAGGCGGGTAGCAGAGTACATATTACGACGATCCTAACGACTTGATCCTAACGACTTGATAAACAGACTCAGGCTTTTGTACAAATCTACATCGGCCGGTTACAACGGACACAGAAACGAGATGGTTGAAATTTTATCAGAAATACAGCAAAGACAAATCATAACTGCGAGGGAGAAAAGGGCAGCTTTTCAAAATGTAGGCTTTGGATTAAAACAAATTATATATAAAACAAAGAACCAAAAAAATATCGAGATGAGGTACTGCGTCAAATGTAAGCGCCACTCAGCTAACGGCCGTTTTTATAACCGCAAAAAATAACAGACAGATGGAAGTCGTATTTTGCGAGGTATGCAGGACAAAAAGACCTTCATTTATCAAATTTGGGATAGGAATTGTAAACAAAATCATAGATATGTTACCGCTTGAACTGCATTTGCTTGGCTACCAATACTGCGGTCTGGGAACCAAACTGGAAAAAGATTGGCTTGAGGAGATCCTGGGATTAATCAACTAGATGAGGCGTGCACAGAACACGATATATCTTACTCCATGAGCTCAGATTTGAAAGATCGGCACGTCGCTGATGAAGTTCTCGCTTCTAAAGCTCAAAGAGTGAGAAACGATATTTCTCTGACATGGCAGGAGAAACTAGCCGCTTTGATCGTTAAGAAGATCATGAAAACGAAACTAAGATTGGGTATGGGAAATATAAAAAATGGACCAACTCGTAGAAGACCTTCACAAACCAGTGCAAAAAAAACTTTCCGAGATGGAAAGTGATTGTACTGGGCCTGAATGATAATTGGCAGGCTGACTTGGTGGAAATGATTCTTTACGATAAACTTAATAAAGGGTTTAACTACCTACTAACCTGTATTAGCGTCATGTCACGTTTGCTTGGGCTATTCCCCATAAAGCTAAATCTGGTACAGACGTTACCGAAGATTTTAATCAAATACTCATAGGAGTAACACCCCCTAAAAATTTACAAGTCAATTTAGGTAGCGAGTTCTACAATAAACACATCAAATCACTCCTTAAGAGTCACAGCATCAACATGTACTCTACGCACTCGGAGTTGAAGGCGAGCATGGTAGACCGTTTCAACAGAACCCTGAAAACTCGAATGTAGAAAAGAGTCACCGGGTGGGGAAGTTATAAATGGGTAGATATTAACGACGAGTTAGTTTCCCAAGTACAACAACACCGTCCATTCTACTATAAAGTTGAAACCGAGGGAAGTAACCATGCAACACGAACCCTTGCTGAGACGAGCACAACCTAAAGGGGCGTCTAAAAAATCAGAGTTTTTCGTAGGAGATACAGTCAGAATATCTAAAGTCAAAAAAAATTTCGATGAAGGGTATCTGCAAAATTTTACTAACGAAGTTTTCACGATTCGCAAAGTGCAAAAAACTGATCCGGTAACTTATCTTTTAAAAGATGAATCGGGTGAACCCATTCTTGGGGGTTTCTACGAACTGGAAATTCAAAACAACATTTATTCCAGACTTATTTTTAGTAGAAAAAATACTCTGGAAGATTGGAAAAGAAGAAAGGAAAAAAAAACTTGTCAAGGGAAGGGGTACGACTCAAAATTCAATAGTTGGACTGATTACTTCAGTAGTTTAAGCATTTGAACCCTTGTACGGGTCTAATATTTTTTACCCTATTTATTTTGAACCATATAAAATAAAATTCAGCCTGAGGGTGGGAGCCAAAAAATTCTACTTTTGAGGTTGTTAGAAGATCCTTTATTTTTGTCAGGGTTATCACGTCTTCATTTTTATTACATCAATTTTCTTCTTCTTTTAGCAGCGACCATTTTCTCCAAACTAGCTTTTCTCTGTTTGACAGTTTTTGTCGCAAATTTCTTAGCAATAGCGGCTGCCTTTGGCTCCAACCTATATTTTCACTGTTTGGTAGTTTCTGTCACACATTTCTTCTGTGGCACGAGCTGCGGTTCTTTTCCTTTTATTACCCGCTATTTTATCTTCCTCGCTTCGGTTTGTTATTTCACAATTGATACTTTTTCCTCCTTATCTTTCATCAGTGAAGCTTGCTCTTCGGCATCTTCACCCTCCATCGGATCAATTACGGCGTCTACAAAATCGTGCGATATGCCGGTTCTTTAGTGACCGTGCGCTAACGTGTTTATTCCATCGTCCAACACGAATATCTTATCGTCAAAGGGGGATACGGATGATTTCGAAATTTCAACAGCGGCAAGTTGATGATCTTTACTTCGAATGCTCATCCACGTAGCTTGCGACGTTGCTTTCGAAAATAGTGCTCTTTTGTAGTTTTCGTGGCTGAGGCTTTTTTGGATAAACGCTTTACTAAACCCTTTATCCTTTCTAATGCTGTCTTTCTCAACCAAAAACGAGTACATTTTTGCTCTCAAACCTACAAATTCTTTCACTGGAATGCCGGCCATCTGATCTTTCATTTTCCCAAGGACTTGCTTGTTTTTAACGCTGTATAGAGAATGCAAAATGCAGAAAGTTAAAAAGCACATTAGTTATTAAAAACACATACAGAGTAGCCATCAAGTGCTGGTGAAACAACGAAATCACGACGTTTCGGTTCCAAGGTCGGAACCGTTTTCAGGTGAAGGGTTTAAAACATGTCAAACAACTTAACATGTCAAAATAAAAATTAATAAAATAACTAAAACCAAATAAAATAAAAGTCAGCACAATTCGAAAGAATGTTAGGTGTGACTGTTGGCACATTCTTTCGAATTGTGCTGACTTTTAATTATTTTATTTAGATTTAATTTTTAGCATGGAACCATGCATCCTTATGACTTGTAAGTTTTATTTCCATTGGCCCAGCTCTGCTGTTATTTTATTAATTTTATTTTTATTTTTCAGTTGTTTGACATGTTTTCAACCCTTCATCTGAAAACGGTTCCGACCTTGGAATCAAAACATCGTGATTTTGTTGTTTCACCAGCACTTGATGGCTACTCTGTATGTGTTTTTGTATAGAGAATGCGACGGATCGTAATTGCTGGTGTCGAATCTATCTAGCTCACTTTTCATATCCCGATAAAAATCATCAGTCTCTACCTCGTAAAACAGGCTGTCTGTGTCTGTGAAAAGTAAACGCGTGCAGTCTCCGTATTTTTGATGCATGAACTCGTAGTGAAATTCGTACATTGTAAGCTTGGAAAGTTCCAGGTTGCAGAAACCGGAGTAAGTCGGGAAGTCGCACTTGACATTACGAAGTTTCAAGTTTACCCATACGAGATTTTCGTTGAGGTTTTTAAATCACTCTGCGTGTGGCAGAGTGCTGTATTTAATAGATTTTATTGGCTCCCTGGTCAACTTACCGGATAAATGCTCCGATTTGTTTTCCATCATTTTTCCATATACCGAAATATTTTTCAGTTTAAAAAGTCTTTTTCGAACGTCGTTGTTGCTAGTTGACTACTCAGTGTTAAAGTATATGTAGGATTTTCGCCACTGTTTCTGACGAAATTTTAGAATTCTGTGGTTGCCTTTCAGAATTAAACCATGTTTCAACTAGAATTGTAAATTCCTGTAATGAACTACGTAGTTTTTCTTCGGGAGCAGGTTGGTCGTCAGTTTGGAAGTAGAAACGATCTTCTTGTTTCTTGCCATTTCTTTCATGAAGGGAGACACAAGTTTGGCATTATTTTTAACTTTTCCGGCGCTAAAGGATAGTCATTGTGATCATCGTGTAACTAGGTCGAATAGTCCAATACACTTCCAATATATAGCTGTATTCCAAATCTTTTTCGACAGATGCCAAGCGAAATTTGAGAATTTCTTTCCTCATCAGCCAGCTAAATTGATCGTACGGAATGAATTATGTCATGACTAGTCCGTATAAGTTGTTGACATCCAAATCTACTCGATATAAAACTGGTTTGATTCTCGTCGTAGATGTCTGGTAAGTATTTGTTGTTGGTGATCGAGTGCCTTTTCGATACAAAAGTTGTTCCATCCCTGATACCAGAAGTTATAAAGTTATGTTTCACCTGTGAGTAAACAGTTCTAGTTCGACTTTGGTTTTTTTCAATGCAGCTGCCCAACTATATCCCGGTGTGGACACATAGTAACAAGGATCTATGCCGTCGTTGACCAAACAAGTTTCCCTGATAATCTGAAAAAAGTAGGCAAAAAGAAACATGTCGATCATCTGATATACGGAATGATAATATTAAAAACCTTCTTCTTCAGCAAATTCCAAACTGAGGTAGCGTGATTGTAATCGCCACTGGTGATGCCTTCACCTCGTAGAGCGGAGAAGAACGCGACTTTAGGAGGTAATTCCTGGTCTTCAAACACATCCATAGACTTCACGAACTCGTACAGGAGAGAGGCCTTTTTGCGTCAATAAATCCAAGATTTAATCCGTTTTCGCTCCTGGCTCGAACCAGTCTTCCAACTCTAGAGCAGTTTTTAAGATAGTAAAGGGTCGATCTTTCTTGTGGTTTTTAGCCAAAGCTTCGAGTGAGGAAGATAGGAAACTATAATTGTCTAAAACCCGCAAACTTACCAAAAAGTCCTTTCCACCGAAGGAAAAGTACCACGTAATGGTCATACTCATGAAATGCTCGGTGTTTCTAGGATAAACGTCTACTCCAGAAAGGAAGTTTACCATCGCAGAAAACCAGTAGATGCGTAACATAGCCTAATAAGTTATGGAAGATGACTGGGATAGTATTTATTCTCCTAGCCTGCAGATTGCATTTTACGTGAGAAGCACCTCTGAACTTTTCCGTGAAGTAGCAGTGATCTCTCACTTTATCGGAGATGGTGACTTTGCGGTAATAGTAGCAAATATCTGTTTTCGAGAACCAAATTTCATCGTCGGCAGTCATCATCAGATGTTTTGGTTATGAGATAATCATGGCAAACTTTTGAATTTCGCTATTCATACATTCGTAAAACTTATCCATCGCATCCTCGCCGAGGTAGAATTTTTGACTCACTATTTCATTTTCTGGCCCAACAACAACGTAGCCAAAGCTAGTAGGCGAATGTAAACTGATTTTATTAGACGAACTCAAGGATGGATCGGTGCTACTACTTTGCACGGATCTGAGCATACATTCGAAATCTGTATAAATTACCCAAGGATGAGGTTTCCGCCTGTCATACTGTAGGAATTTTTTAAGTGTTATTATCGGGTGGTAGGAACGTTGTGCCCTAATCAATCTCACACATTCAGTGGTGTGCTCCATCATGTATTGTTTTTACCAAAAGCCGCGAAGCAGTTGCGGCAGTAAAATATCCTGTTAGTTCCAACACCTCGAAATCGGAGTACCCTATCAATATCGAGGATGGCACATTAATGAGTATTTCCTTTTTCTAAATACGGATGCAAACCTATTTACGTTGCCTTTTGGACTTATATGTCAGACTGCCTGAGCGGGGAATCGAACCCAGGACCTCTGAAATCAAAGGCCAAGGCCCTACCGCTAAGCCAGACTGACACGGCCTTAAATAAATAGGTTTGCATCCGTATTTAGTTAACCAATTTCGAGCCCATTGGCTTTCCGTCCCGTTTAATCCAGTATTTCCTTTTTCGTCGGCTATTAGTAACAAGTCAATTACTACTCCTTCCATGTCTTTGTTCATTCTCACCGGTTGTAACCCCATCGATACTTTGTGAGAAATTTACTTTAATGGAAAAATTGTTGACTCGTTTGAAGGAATCAATTGTTGACTCACCGGGAACGTCAACATGGAATGGTCTATGGTATTCAAAAATGGTTCGAAATATTTAACCTCGGTTTCGTAGCACTTAATTTTAGCGGCTAAAACTGAATACAGAAAGCACTTTTCGTCTGAATTTTCCACATTCACTATAACTTCGCTTTTCTTGTGTAATGCATTTGGCAAGGGTAAGAAAGAACTACGAAAAAAAAGGATCGATTTTTTACACTGTTACGGTTATACCTCTAACTTTCAAATTTTCCGGAAATAAATTCGGTGCGTATCATCATGCACCAACCTTTAAGTTACTTTGCCTTAAATATCTTTCAACTCGTTTTCGTAGAGTAAACACTCAGGTCGAAGACCGGATAAATTGTTGGGAAGATGAAATCTTGTTGAGTTGCATACACATTTCCACAATACTAACACGTAAACGATGATTTTTGAATTAATTTTCTTTTTCTTGAAAGAAAACTGTTCGTTCCTATTATTATATAAAGCAGACAATTCTTCATGTCCCCACAATTCCCTTCCTTCCCTAGGTGAGTCTAAAAAATATGCGGAAAAAATTTATGAATAAAAGTAGCAAAAAGCACCACCTACTCCAGAGGTATTAAAAGGCACTTTCCCACCCTCTTCCAGATTGACATCTCACATTTTCCCACCAGCATCCACACCAACGGAAGCCCCTCCCCCCGG
>JAHWFP010135887.1:0-18380 GCA_023313725.1 Lithobius niger | reverse complement strand
GCATGACCGGAAGTTATGTTATTACCCCACTTTGATCCCGTGGCCGGAAGTGACGTCATAGGAGGTAGCAACCCATACTCCAGATTGATGAAAGCGAATGAAAGGTTGTAAAAGGCACTTTTCCACCCTCCGCCATCTTGACTAATACGAAAAAAAGTATGTAAAAAACACTTTTCCACCCTCCTCTAGATCAACGAAAACCGTAAGTGACGCCATTACCCCCCTCCACTTTTCATCGTGTAACCAGAAGTGCATTACCCCCATTACCCCCATTTTGATCACGTGACCGGAAATGAGGGTATGTGTGTCACTTAAAATCGTATTTTACCCTACTTGTATTAGCTCTAGAATTACCACAGTTATCCAAGGAGGATGGTACGATCTAAGGAACCATAACTGATTTAATACGCCATTCGCGGTTTCACGTTAATGTGGCATGCACTTGGACATGCATGGCTTAATATTTTAGACAAGTATACGACTACTGGCAGGATCAACCAGTAAACTTTCCATCAATGGCCCCCTTCAGCAGCACGACATCATGCTTTTTCTCTGTCAGTTCATGTACCCCGCAGCCTTCCGGAGAAGGAGAACAAGACACACAGACCACAAATCAAGTTGGTAAGATTTCGGCCATATGCCAGGGCACGTTTTTCTACTATTCAACCGACATCCATCTGAAGCGAAACAAAGCCTCGCATTACAGCCGCAACTCACATACTCCAAGCCCCAGAAACAAGGGCATGAAAGCAAGCAAGTTAGGGTCGTCAACTTACACAAGCTCGAACACGGCTCAACATGCTACCCTTGGGTACCCGTCCATAACCCGAAGACTAATGGAGAAAGCTTACAGTAAGGCCAAACTGGCCCAAACTCTTTCAGAAGCACATCTTCACACTCTTTCGCTAATACCCAATGCATCCCGAACAATTCGGGAACACACGAGCCAAAACTGATTCTACTGCTGCCTAGTACTCTAAACCCAAGATACAGGGGCACTAGGCAATTGTTAGGATCGTACGCATACTCCAGCTAGAACATGGCTCAACATGCTCCCTGGCATACCCTTCCACAGCCCAAAGGCCAAAGGAGCAAGGTTTACGGTAGGGCCAAGCTGCTAACGTTCAAACTCTTTCAGCAGCACATCACCAGTCTTTCACCCACAGCCAATGCATCCTGGACTCGAAGAACAGAGCCACACCTGACGCACTTGCTGCTGAAGCACCTCAAATCCAAAACACAGAGGCACGAGGCAATCAAGTTAGGATTGTCCACTTACTCATGCTACCCTTGCGTATCCATCCATAGCTTGAAGACCAACGGAGCAGGCTTAAGGTAGGGACAAACCAGACCAACTGTATCAGCAGCACATCACCAGTTTTTTCACCCACAGCCAACACATCCCGGAATCAGAAACGCCCAGCCACATCCGATATGCCTGCCACTTAATAAGCTCAACCGAAGGCAGGTCAGGATAATTTGGTCCGAGGGGGGGGGGGGGATTGAGGCTTAATGGCGCATCGACAACTTGGTCATTAGCGCCAACCTCAGTCACAGTGCAGTGGTCCGGGTTGCCACTGCACCACACATTACAGAGATGTTATTCAAACCCCTAATCTAAATCTTGTCATACATCTGTACCTCCTGCAAAAATTGAAAAACACCGGACAGGAGGACAGACTTATCGCCCAACTGATGCGCAATGTCATGCGGAAGATGGAACCGACGACGAACACCATCAAGATGGCGACAATCAACAAGTAAGTTTCGGACCGTAAGTGGCCGTCGACACCAAGAACATTCAGGAGGGTCAACCCCCCCGCAAAAGGAAACAGTGAGTAAGTCGGGTGTGACCAATTCGCAAACGGGCCAACACAACCTCCTCACGGCGACTGCGGCGACACGCCGAGTGCCACTCCTCGACAGTGCCTTTAATAGCCCGTAACTTATTACCGTCCTGTCTGTCCCACAAGGTTTGCCAAAAAGCGTGTAACCTCAGACGCAGAGTTGGAAAGGCATCTGAGGGAACAAGGCTGAGATCCCTACCGAGAGGGCCAGAAAGGGCCCCTTTCGCAGCAGAATCAGCGTGTTCATTCCCTGCTATCCCAACATGGCTCGGGATCCAGCAGAAAAGCACGGTTTTCCGCTGGCCAGGCAAGCGGGAAAGCAAAGCTTGGACACGTTGTGTCAAAGGGTTCCGAGGATTGTAATTCGCCAAGGACTCCAGGGCACTCATGGAATCACTAAAGACAATGAAATGCGTGCCCTGAAGGTCAAGGATCCATTCCACCGCCAAACCAAGAGCCAAAAGCTCTGCAGAGAACACAGAATAGCCTGATGGAAGGCGATGGGCAACCGTTACACCCTTACACACACAAGCACATTCCACGCCAACATCGGACTTCGACCCATCAGTAAACAGGCGCTGATAACCGGTGTACTGAGAACTCAGCCGCCGGAACTCCTGTAAGTACCTTGCTGGTAGAGTGGAACCCTTCGGGAGGGACGCCAGAGCAAAAATGAAACTGCCACCTGGGACAAGCCAAGGGGCAACTGGCATTCTCCCAAGCCTCAAGACGCAGGGCATTTCAAAGGCTATCTCCTGACAGGACTGCTGGAGCCTATCGCGGAAATCACCCTTACCCACCCTGCGTCTACCGACTCGCAAGTCTGGCCTAAAAACCATGGACCAAGCAGGACTGGATTGCACAGCACGCAAACGCACAGCATACTGAATGGCAAGCTGTCGCCGACGAATGGCCAAAGGTGTCTCCGAGGCCTCAGCATAGAGGCTGACCACTGGAGAAGTTCCAAAAGCCCCAGTCGCCACACGCAGGCCACTGTGATGCACAGTGTCTAACATCCGGAGAGTGGAGTCACTAGCCGAATCATAGACCATACACGCATAATCAAGTTTGCTGCGGACAAGGGCTCGGTAGAGGTGCGACATGGCAGCGCGATCGGCACCCCATGAAGTGCCCGACAGGACCCGCAAGATGTTAAGCGCCCGCAAAGCCTTGTCTTTAAGCTGACGTAAGTGTGGAAGCCAAGACAACCTGGAATCGAACACCAGACCCAGGAAACGTGCCTGTGGGACAACAGGAATTTGTGCCTGTCCCAAGTACAGGCAAGGATCCAGGTGCAGTGTTCGTTGGCGCCAAAAGTGGATGCACACAGTCTTGTCCGGAGAAAACCGGAAACCATTACTTACCGCCCAGGTCTGGACTTTGTTAATTGCCAGCTGTAGCTGCCGCTCGCAGGTCTGCATGCGAGCTGCCCGAAAGCGCAGGCCGAAGTCATCGACAAACAATGACTGGGGAACAGCAGCTTGCTGAGCAATGGGGTTGATCCCTATAGCAAACAAGACGACACTAAGAACACCTCCTTGAGGCACACCATTCTCCAAGACAAACGGGTGGGAAAGAGTCGCCCCGACACGAACGCGAAAAGAACGGCCTGAGAGGTAAGCAGAAAGCAACAGTGGCATCTGTCCCCTCAAGCCATAGTTATAGAGATTACGGAGAATCCCATAACGCCACGTCGTATCATACGCCTTCTCCAAGTCAAAGAAAACCTGAACCAGATGATGACGCAGGCGAAAAGCCTCCCTCACATCTGATTCAAGGGCAACTAGATGATCGATAGTTGACCGAAACCGTCGAAAGCCACACTGGGACACAGATAAGAATCCCCGTGATTCCAACACCCACACCAACCGCTCACTGACCATCCGTTCCATAAGTTTACAGACACAGCTAGTCAGAGCGATTGGGCGATAACTGGAAGGAGAAGTAGGGTCTTTGCCCGGTTTTACAATCGGGATGACCACTGCTGTCTTCCACGCTGCTGGAATAGAGCCCTCAGCCCACACACGGTTGAACATCCCCAGCAAGAACTGCTGGGAGGCAAGGGTCAGATGTTTCAACAGTTGATAGTGAACATCATCAGGCCCCGGGGCGGAGTCATGCGACTTGGACAAAGCTGAAACAAATTCCTGCCAGGTAAATGGTAAATTGTACTCCTCTAGCACATCGGAGCAAAAGTCAAGAAAGCGAGCCTCTTCTCTACGCTTAATCCCGAGGAAACCAGGATCATAATGGTCATCACTCGAGACCCGCGCAAATGCAGACGCAAGACAATTGGCGATATCTGGCACAGAAGAGATCACGGTATTCGCCACCTTCAGCTGTGAAACCGGGGAAGGCACGCTCCTCTCCGAGATCTGGCGCACCTTCCGCCACACCTGCTAAGAAGGCCTGGAGCGCGTCATCGACGAAACATAAGCTGCCCACGAAGCACGTCTAGCCTCACGGATGACATACCTGACACGGGCACGATAGCGCTTAAACGCTACAAAGTTGCCAGTAGTCGGGCTGACCGTGAATGCACGCAACGCTCGCCGGCGGGCCTGACCGATTTGGTCCCTGACAATATGGTCCAAAGACAATTTGGTCCAAGTACAATTTGGTTCCGGGGAATTAATATTTTTATATTCTTTTTAAGGTGGTTATGCTAGAGATGTCTTTATTAAAAGATTTTTTTGACAGCAAATAACAAGTTTGAGCCTCTTGTCTCTGTCACGTCTTCCTCCCCCTTCAGTTGCTTCTGTTGGCCTGGCCTGGCATTCCAGAATGAGTGTTGGGAATGGGTAAGAGATTCTCATCCCCTCTCAAACTGCACATTCGTGTGTTGGTTTGAGGGTTTGGTAAAAAAATATTAAAAAATTTTAAATACTGAAATTTTATCCTAACAAAAATTCATTTTCATTCTATTTAAGTGTACGCAAATTTTATGCATATTTCAAATTAACAATTTTCCCTGTGGCATTCCTAAATGGCATTCCTAAATTTTAAATAAAACTGTATTACTTACAAAAAAAGTTTTAAAAACAGCATTTGATCTTCTTTGTGATGTAAGTTGTTCCCTCCCTCCTCCTCACATTCCGTTACACATAAGCTTTAAAAAATAGATGAAACTTTTTGTGTGCATACATCTCCCTAAAAAATTCATTAAAATAATTAAATTAATACCTACCTGGGACCAAAATGTCCGTGGACCAAATTAGCCAGAGACCAAATTGTCCGATACCAAATAGTCAGGACCAAATTGTTCTGGACCAAATCATTGGGACCAAATTGTCCCGTACCCACCCAAGGTACGGAGAAAATTGGGACAAGCAAGTTAGGATTGTCTACATACTCCAGCGCGAACACAGCTCAACATGCTACCCTTACGTACCGTCCATAGCCGGAAGACTGACGGAGCAAGTTTACGGTAGGGCCAATCCACTAACGTTCGTACTCTTTCAGCAGCACGTCACCAGACTCGTTCCCCCACAGTCAACGCATCCCAATGAACAATAAAATGCAACAACCACTTCACCTGCCACTCAAGCACTCCCAATCCAAGATAACAACTTGCAAAGCAAGCAAGTTAGGATCGTCCACTTACTCAAGCTCGAACGCTGACCGACATGACGCCCTTGCATACCCGTCCATGGCCTGAAGACCAACGGAGCAAGTTTACGGTAGGGCCAAGCCGCTAACGTTCAAACTATTTCAGCAGGACAAACCCGACTGTTTTGCCTGCAGCAAACATTCTGAACTATAGGAGTGTAAGAGGGGTAGCCAGACTACAACGCACGTGAGTCCAGTCAAACACCACTTCTAAGCTCATCAGCTATGCCTAGGATGCTACCATTGATTGTACGCCATGCAGCCAGTGTGAGCAAATTAACCGAAGAATCATGAGACAATCAAGGACTAACACAACAAGGTTACGGTAGGCCAAGACAAAACTTCAGTGCTCGTCCACAGTACAAGACCAGTCTCTTAAACACATTTGCCGGCAGTCCTTGCACATTGCACAACACGCAACTTCTAAGGCTGTTGCTAATGGATCCAATGACCTCCGAAGGATCTATTGCAAGAGAGCCTAGACTCGCTAGTCAGTTAATGGCACTGCTGCTTTCAAGCTCATCTTCAGGCCGATTGCAACCCTTGCCTACCCACCCATAACCCAAAGACCGACGGAGGTTGGAAGAAGAAAGGCTACCTCAAACCTCATCAACAGCTATCACTCTCCAAAATGTCGTGCCCTGGAGCCCAAGTGCTAACACCTTCTGGCAAAGTCGGGCTAAGAGCAACAAAGCAGTAGGTAAGTCTCAAGCAACTTCTGCACATCATCCTTTTGTTTCATGCGTTCTTCGGTTATGATGACAGCTCTGTCTCTCGTACCGAGCGCATTTGTGTTTTCACATTTTTCTTTAGGTTTGCCGCACCTCTTCAGTCAAACGCCGCTTTCCATTCAACTTTCAAGCTCTATTTACCCATCATACTTTCTTTTATTTCGTACATACGGTCACACCGTATCACAGAACCAAATCATCATATTGAACTATTTCATCCCCATCATTTAGGGACCGGTCATTATTTATCGCAGGGGGAAGAGGAAATTGGGGGGTTATGAAGTTTTTGGATCTTCTGAAGAGGGGTCATAAATTTTTCAGGTCCCATCAAGAGGGAGGGGTCAAAAACACACCAATCAAGAGGATGGAAAAGTAATTTTTGGATCCCAAAAATGGCACTTGCAGCAGTGAAAAATTGCTAAAAATACCTCAGCTTCTGGGTGCAAGCCACCCTGACCCCCCATGATGTGAGTGTTTAAATAGTTTGAAGCTATTAGGTGTATTAGGTGTATGATTTTTAAAGAACTTTGCAGAAAAGCCTTGGCAGCTAGTTCCTTGGCTTCTGTCTTTCAGGTGCTGACTACCTATGTTACAGATGTGGTCATACAAGAAAACAGTGTCTTCATCATGCTTATTGTATAAATCTTGACGAGATGGATGTAAGGAACATTTTATACAACAGTTTCTACCTAACATTTCTTTTCATTAAAAACAAGACACGTTTACTTACAACTAATGGTAATTATTGGTGTGGAGACCTACTGACTTAATTTGGCTGTAGCACTAATCCTGGCTACTGGAATTATCTGCAGACAGTCTCAATACGTATACAAAAAGTGCATCTTTTGTGGGGGAGGAGGTTATTTTGAACCTTTAGTGGGGGGGAGGGCAAGATTTTTTTCTGGGTCTCGAAGGGGATCATTGAAAATTTGGTGGTCACATTTTCATTTCCTCCGGCCCCCCGGCCGTAAATAATGAACGGTCCCTTATGGGGTTCAGGCATGCTGCTCTGAAGCATGGTCAGGAACACAGGTGCACGCAATAGCCATTCTTTCCTAGTGCATGCGTTTGTCAATGTGCGGAATGCTGTTCGATGCCTTAATTGGCACCACAGTGTATTTATCTCTCTGTGGTAGGGAAGAACCCAATTTATACTGCAGGTTTATCTGTTATGGAAAATAGTTCATCTAAATTTCCTTGGTCTCGCCAACCTGCTTCTCTACACCTATGATTTGGACCCCTACATCAGCATTGCTAACGCGGAAGAAGGGTATTCCTACTAACAAATCCGAGAACCAATGATCACAGGTACTCCTTCCTTTAAAATATCCGATCTGGTCTGACCTGCTAACACCACCAGTTATGTGCCTGAACCATGCGAACAAGACGTAAACACAGAACGATGCTGTTAGCCAACTTTGTGTGCCCTAGTCAAAAAAGTAAACATACTCCGTCATCGTACCGAACCATCCGAAGAAGACGTAGAGCACTCAGACTGCAGAAAGCAAGCCAGTAACTGTTGCAACCATAGTACTGCTTCAGTTAGCAAACCGAGGTGGTTGAGAGCGATTCAGCGCGTCTGCACAGCTACACAGAACCTTCAACTCTCTGCAGGTTTATTCGTTATGGAAAATAGCTCACCTAATTTTCCTTGGTCTCGCCAACCTGCTCTCCACACCTGTGATTTGGACCCCCACATCAGCATTGCTACCGCAGAAGAAGGGTATTCCTACTAACGCGCCATTAAGCCTCATCTCTTCCCCCCCTACTAACGAATCCGAGAATCAATAATCCGTAACAAAGTGAGGGTTGAAGGAATGAAGTAGCCAAAGCCCTAAAAAAATCTTGGTCTGATCAGTTGCAAAACCATGTTTGGCAATGTGAGGTTCTGTAGTGCATCTAGTGTTGCTAATGCAGGAGTCAGAACCACCAAGCAAGTCAGTCTAGGACCTTCAGAATGTATCCCCACAGAGCCATGCTTCGTTCGGCCAACTTTAATTTTTTGCTTCCCTGTACAACTTTTGGTCTCGACAATAGGTCCCTGTATACTATGTGGCGTGCACCTAGCCTTGCTAACAAAGGTCAAATCATAAACTGGAAGAGTTAGAGATCTAAATTTTGGAAGATAGATAGTGCTTTTCATGGCCGATCTGACAAGCCAAACCCCATCAAAATCGGACACATAGGTTCGGAGTTATTAAAAAAACACAACCACGAAAAAACCCTGCGACCGGGGCGGGGCGGCGCGCCGGCGCGAGAGGTTAGCGTCCCGTCACACACTGAAAACCAGCAGTGCTAACCGGGAATAAATAAAAAGTGATCAGATCACGACCAAAATCGGCATGAGCCCGGGGAACAATGCCACAAGTCAGAACCAAGAGATGGATGCCCTCGGACGACCTTGGATGCCCTCATCCGTCTGCACATTTCAAGTCTATCTCGATGTCCGGGGAAAGTCTGTGAGCCGAGCGATTCGAATAAACCTGCGACCACCTAAAAAAGCCGCGTGACAGCCCTGCCGAATGTTGGCTTCACCACGGATGTATGGACTTTGCGTTGCTAACGCAGGAAAAATGAAAAGTGGCTGGATCACGGCCAAAATGGCATGCACCTGGGTAACAATTCCAGATTGGCAGCACCAAAATATGGGCTCCCTCGGACCAACCCTGTAGCGCTGGTGACCATAAATGCACTTTTAGTAGCATTACGAGTGTTATGGCTGCACGCTTAAATGGTGGGGTTCGAAAACTAGTACCGTAGTGTGTGGCTGTGGGCATCATGAAACTCAGTGTAGGGTCACCCTCGTCCGTCCATACATTTCAAGCCTATTCCCATGTGCGTGCGTACCCAGTGAGAGGCGCTATTCGGAAAAAAATTCTGCAACGAAACTTCGAAATAGCTTTACGAGTATTAGGGTTGCGTGGTTAAATGTTCGGGGCTCAAAAACCAGCAGTATGAACATCAAGAAAACCCGGTGTCAACGTAACCCTCCTCCATCTGCACATTTCAAACCTATCCCCATGACTGTGCACGCCCTCTGAGCCGAGCTATTCGGAAAAACCCTACAACCACCCAAAAAAGCCACGCGATGGCCCCTCGAATGTAGGCTTTGCTACGGACATATGGCTAACATTGCTAACATTGCTAACGCAGAAAAAATGAAAAGAGGTCGGATCATGGCCAAAATCAGCATGCGTATGGCGGACGATGCCAGAAGGACCGCACCGATAGATGGGCTCCCCCTTAACAAATGGGCTCCCTCGTAAACGCACTTTTCATAGTATTACGAGTGTAACGGAAAATCAGTTAAACACTTGAAGCTCAAAAACTGGCTGGTTAAACATCATGAAACTCATTGTCAGGGTAAATCTCTTCACTGCGCACATTTTAAGCCAAACCGCATGGCTGTACGATTTCTGAGAGCCGAGTGATTCAAAAAAAATCTGCGACGATGTTGGCTTTACTGCTATATACTCAACATCAGCGTTGCGAAGTCCCCAGGTATACTGTTTTTCAACATCCATTCGTGCCATGGTAGGCAGGGATATATTGTCCTCCTAAATCGATCTATCCAATCTCCAGGGTCGTTGCTCGTCTCGTTTAGCCGATATTGACGGTCGAAGTATTTAACATGCATTTTCTATAGTAGGCCTATACTGGAAATTGATGTTTATTTAATAAATCCTGTTCTAATAGGGATATGGGTCTGAAATTTTTTTCTGAAATTTGTCCTATGGGTGGCAGAGCTATGAAACCTTTTGGTCGTTGAAGGGGTTCCTTTAGCTGGGTCCACACCAAATTCGAATTGTCTAGAACGAAATTTTGTATTTGGAGAACTGGTACGTCTTTGGAGGTGTTGATGGAGATTGCTGCAGCAGTGTGTGGGATGACAAACATGTCTTGTTGCAAGTTGTGTGCTAGCATCCTGGGATCCAAGACTGGTGTCCCTTGCAACGTGCGGTGGGATGTCGAACATGTATTGTCGCAAGTTGTGTGCTGGGGTCATGGGGACCAAGAATGGTGTCCGTTGCAACGTGCTGCATGATGATGAACACTTATTATTGGAAGTTGTGTACTAAGATCCCGGGGACCAATACTAGTGTCCCTTGCAATGGGGACATGCGTGGTTGACACCAGACGGTTAGAGGTCTGCTGTTTGGTGGTCAGAAAAAAACCAGACCTCGTATCTCAGGATCTAGCTCAGAGAAAAAGCTAGACCCAGCATTCCAGGTTATGACTTAGATTCATCATACGCTTCACCACTTCTGAGTTGGGACTTCACCTCACTCGCATTACCTCACACGGCCAAGCTGAAATAGCAATAAGAGTATTAGAGCCGCACAGTTATTTGCTTATAACTTGGTAACCAGCCGTGTGCGAGATGACAAACACATCCTCTTGAAAGTTGTGTGCTATGGTCCCAGGGCCAAAGACTCGAGTTCCTTGTAATGGTTTCATGCGTGGTCAAAGCCAGATGGATAACCGCCGCAGCAGAGTGAGAGATGACAAACACGTCCTCTTGAAAGTTGTGTGCCCTGGTCCCAGGGCCAAAGACTCGTGTTCCTTGCAACGTTGTCATGCATGGTCAAAGCCAGATGGATAATCACTACAGCAGTGTGTGAGATGACGAACACGTCCCTTCGCAAGTTGTGTGCCATGGTCCCAGGGCCAAAGACTTGTATTCCTTGCAACGGGGACGAGAGTGGTCAAAACCAGATGGATAACCACTACAGCAGTGTGCGAGATAATGAACACATCCTCTCGCAAGTTGTGTGCCATGGTTCCCAGGGCCAGAGACTTGTGTTCCTTGCAACTGTGTCATGCACGGTCAAAGCCAGATGGATAACCGCTACAGCTGTGTGCGAGACGACGGACATGTCCTCTCGCAAGTTGTGTGCCCTGGTCCCTGGGCCAAAGACTCGAGTTTCTTACATTGGGGACGAGCGTGGTCAAAGCCAGACAGATAACCGCTACAGCAGTGTGCGAGATGACGAACACGTCCTCTCCGAAGTTGTGTGCCATGGTTCCAGGGCCAAAGACTTGTGTTCCTTCCAACGAGGTTGTGTGTGGTCGAAGCCAGACGGATTACTGTTTGGCAACACTAATTTGGGAACATCCAGCTTCTGGGAATCCACGTAACACTTCCATTGATTGAAAATCAATTAAAACCCTTTGAAATTACAATGTCCAACCCAAGACCACCATGCTACTTCTTACCCATGTCTTTTGGGGGGTTTGGCTCGGTCAGCAAGGCACGTGCTTGTTCGTTTTGCCCCAAACCTCTGAGCTAAACCCCTTGTTCGCCTCAGTGGCACACGGCTTTATCGAAGGCCACACAATGTATGATCACCTGCAATGTCTGGCCATCTCCGTTCCGTGGCCTTTTGAGGCCTGCTGTTGTGTCTGCTACCACCATTGAGACGTTTCAGGTCATGCGATCGAATCCTGATGTCCCACACCAGGATGCAGATTCTGTGGATATTGCACAATATCACATTTTCTCGAAACTATGTCACTATCTTGCATACATTTGGGCAAAAGCAATGCGCAGTGGCCATACGTAGCCATGTATAACGCCTTACTCTCCACATACTGATCAACTCTTTAACTTGAAGCGGGCAGACAGGATGATTTCTGCAGCAGCTCCGACGGATGACTTTTCAAGCTACCCAGTAGTAGAGAAGTCTAGGACCGGCAACACCAGGCGGCAACTTAATCGGGTTTAGAGATTACAGCTGAGTGACTACCGCTACACAAGAGGTTTTGCCGGACCACTAATGGGCTGACACAAGGGGCAAGGAGTTGGATGTCCATGAGGAGATAACAGATTTCATCGTATGGACTGCCAACAAATTCATGGAAGATTGTGCCAGCAATGCCAAATGCAGCAAAGGGAACGTCACATAAGCCAGAATGCCAGGACCAGAAGACGATGTCAGAACTTTGAGTCATGGGGAGCCATCTGCTGTGGAAATGATGCCGAAATGAGTTTTTGGATGAGCCAATACTGCCACCACCACCACCACCACACCACATAACTTTTCCAGTTTCTGCCACTCACTGGATGCCCGAGTGAACCACAGCTGCATATACCACAACCAGACGTGGCCAATAGAAGAACCCACTGGGTTGAGCCAAGCACAGCCACACGTACAACAACCACACGTTGCCGTGGAGGAGAAGCACAACGAATCAGAGTACCCATACTACTGTGAGGAAAACGAGGACTACTACGAAGGCTGTAGCAACGAGTGAGTCCACAGTGAAGATGAGGGGGATGATGAGTTAGACAATGAATTTGATGAAAGCGAGTTAGAGGACGATGCCGACGTCAAGCTTACATCCAGCAGTGAGGAGGAAGAAACAAGGCCGGACTGTTTGACAAGCCCGCCAACCTCAACAGACTCCTTGTCTACTACGCCCATGCCAGTGCTAGGTTGTCTGACACTGTAATCAGCTTGGTTGGTCAATCCTACTATATCGTCCCACACCTGCAGAGAAATGCACCTTGTCCGCATCTCTCTAGCACAAGCTGTCTCAAGCAGTGAGCTATGGTCCAAAACTAATACCCGCAAGCTGAACTTCGAAGTCACAGCATCCCCACCGCTGCTAGCCAAAACACAAACTGTGAGAGGACACGTTCTCATCACTGGGGAAACGTACTCAGGTATATTCATGAATCATTGCACTGAACCAAAGAAGTAATTTGCATCGTTTCAGCTTCGTCAGAGGAGGACGAAAAAGCAACCACAACGACAGCCAACCTAGTAGAGCCACCACCACCATCATCGCAGCAACCGAGTAAACTGGAAGCCTTCAAACAACGTTGGTGAGTTGTACTGTACAACAAAATCTACAGAAGTAAAACGTTCCCAGAAATAACACAACCGCCACCAATGCTCCCCGAGCCACCCCCAGCACCAAAAAAGAAAACGATTATTGTCAAAACGAAATAACTCCATCCAGGAGATGCGATGCGCCAGGTTATCCCAAAATATCGATCGCCGTATCGCCAACAGTTTCAGCCAAGTGCTCCAGTAGAACCCACAGATGATCTGAGCACAGGACGGTTACTGCTAGAAGAGATGTGCTCAGAGGTGGATAAGACACTCAGGATAAGCCCGTCAGCATCTTTGTCATCACCGTCGCTGATCCAGTCATCGCAAATCCAAAATGCAGTAGCAGGGTTCATTTCCAACTCTACCTAAGAGCCAGCTGCTGAGGTGACACCATCAGTAACGACCATCACACCAGCCTGCCAAACGGCACCAAAAGGAAACTGCCACAACTAAATCCCATGTGAGAACCATTGACTAAAGAAGAGTTTCTGGCTTTCATCAGAATACTGATCATCATGGGCTACAACGAACTACTGGAGATGTCGCAGTATTGGTGCAAGTCCCCAAACCTGAGAAACTACTCCATCAGGTAGACCACAACCAGGACGAGGTTCAGTCGAATTTGGAGCGACTTTCGGCTGTTCAAAGACCCGCCCTTCACCGGTACCGATCCCCAGACTTCCTCACCCATGACCAGGCAAGCCGTCGAAGAGCAGAAGACCGAGAAGGACATGGACGTGATAATGAAGGTGTGACCAGTGATGGAGGCCACCAACAAGGCAATCCGTAAGTGCAGGAACCCTGGACCAGTTCTATGCATAGACGAGTCCATTACTGCGTACACCGAAGAATCCAAGATCATGATTTATCAACCCAAAAAGCCTATCTAGGTAGGCTTCAAAAACTTCACTCTCTGCGACCCTTTCGAGGGTTACATTCTTAACGACGAAGCACACATTGGAAAAAAAAGTGCCACATGGCAATTGACTCCGTCCAAGACCCCGCCAAGGAACTCAGGAACAACCAGATGGCTGAACACAACAATCTACATCGTGCGCCACTACCGCAACCAGGGTTATACCATCATCAGCGATAACTGCTTCACTTCAACACTGCTGTTTCACGTCCTCTACGCCAAGCTAGGAACCATCGCTTGCCGGAGTCTGCGCACCAATACCGCCGGAATGCCATACGAGTTCACGGAGAAGTTTCACAAATTCAAGAAGGAGCACGGACGCGGTGACAGTATCCTGCATCAGCGCGGCTGACTACTGCTGATCATCTGGTGTGATACCAAAGCCTTCCCTATACTAGGAACCCATGGGGATCCCATTGCAGGAAAATGTATCATCAGACGACTCATTGAGAGCCAGAATCACCTAGTCACTTGCCCGCCAGCAGTCACCACTTACACGTAATGCATAAATGTCATGGAAATTGCCAATCACCTTATCTCCTCATTCTACATCGGCATGAGGTCCAAAAGATGGCACTGCTACCTCTTTTTCCAAAAACCCTACTAAATTCTCGTCAATGCCAAGCACAACATGGTCATGGTCTGCGGTGCCGAAAATTCTAGCAAACGCTCCCAGCTGTGTTTTCGAAGATCGCTCGCCAACCAACTCATCAATCGAGTACGCAACGCGCCCCCCCCCCCCCCAAGACTACAGGCCATCATGGGTACCAGTCATCGCCACAAAATGAGTATGAAGAGCTGCAGATGCCAGATGTTCAGCAAGTACAGACAGGAACGGCAGAAGACCAATTGCTGGTGCGCCACTCGTTGCACGATCGTATGCACGGACGACAGCTGGAAAAGAAGGCATGCTGGACGAACTTGTTAACAGCTGCGTCAAGATCGTGTGGATCTCAACTTCTAGGGCAGTTCTTCATTAACTCATTCACCCTGTAAAGCCAACGCTGAATAAACCTTGTAGCCTTTTGTTTTCACACACAATTTGACAGTGTACATACAAGCATGAATGTCCGGCGAATGTTAAAAGTCACCAACCTGCTCTAAACACCAATGATTTCGACCTTTGCTTTACCATTGCTAATGCACAAGAAGGCCTTTCCTACTAACGAAAACGAGAATCAAAGCCGCGTGCTAAAGTGAAGATCGAGGGTATGAAGTAGCCAAAGCCGTGACAAATCATGCTTTGATCGGTTGCAAAACATTGTTAGGCCATGCGACGTTTAGTGTATTTAGCGTTGCAGGAGCCCAAACCACAAAGAATAAAGGTCTGGCAGAGTTTAACGGTCACCATTTGGACTTCACAAAAAAGCTAGACCCAGCATTTTTGGCTCTGGCAAGTGTGGGGACTTAGCCTCAGAACGAAAGTGGTTGCCTGGGACTTGGTTCCTCTTTCTGGCTGTATGAAAGTTGGGACTTACCGTTTAGTCGAAAATGGTAATGCCCCAATAGTTGCAAATTCATTACAGTTTTAGTCTTTTGCCTTCACTGGAGGTGTTCCTGCACTAAAGGCATTCGAGACAAATAATGACCTCTCACATTCAACATGCCCTGGATACGTTGCAGTTCAAAATCGTTGCTATTTAAAGTAATGTCCCGTGCTGTATTCATGCTGCTGCCATGCATAGATGGGATGTCAATCTTATTTACAAATATCCATAGTACAGCCTTCTGCTCAGTCTGAAGTACGAAGCATTTTCCATGAAGATACTGTTGGTAATGTTTAACACCAAAGACGATTAACATTTCCTCCAGGCCGCATTGAGCATAGCCAAGTTCTGCTTTGTTCGATGCCAAGGATGGAAAACAATATGCTTATGTTTGCTAGTAGGCTTAGTATGTATAAGCACAGAACTAAGGACTACCGGAGAAGTATCACAAACCAGTTTAAGAGGCAGTTTGTGGTAATAATGAACCAGAACTTGTGATTTAAGTATAGCATTTCTTGCACTAGTCGCTGTCTCTGAACAATTTTTTGTCCAAAACCAGCGAACCTTTTGCCTAAACAACTCATTTAAGGAAACCATTACGGTTGCTAGATGGGGAGAAACTTATAATATTGGTACACGAACCATACATAAGATTTCAATTCAGAAATGTTTTAGTGTCTATTATATCAGGCAAGTTAGTCATACCATTTTTATCAATTAGAAAAAAGGTATTTCAACTCGGACTGGTTCAGTTTACACTTAGCCTTTTTAATTTTCCTGCATAGCAGATTTTCCACTGGCTAACAAAGCATCACGATCCATAACCTTTTCTGCAATTAAAATATCTTTAAAAGTACTGGGACCTAGGTATGCCACCTTTAGACCCCTTCCATGGACTTTTGAAACATACCTGGAGAACTAGTTAAGCCAAGAGGAACTTTTTTCCGCTTGAAATCCCCCTACCTGATGTTGTAATAATAGATTTATAGTCGTTATCACATTCCATTTTGCAGGAATGCATCATCAAACAATGAGGAAAAACTTGACACAACCGGATAGTTTGCTAAATGAGTCGTCCCCCGAGGCATGGGAAGTATTCTATCACCAACTCGAGGTTGACTGTAATGTGAAAGTCACCGACTAAGCATACCCCACTGTTGGGATTTAAAAAAAGATCCCCACCCTTACCAAACAAGCTCCCTCCCTTTTGAATTTCATCCCATACCAAATGGTTGGTTTCATATTCTACTTTGCTCCTCGTGGCTAGGGACCCAGGTCAAGCCCCATAGAATTTCGAATTAGCATCAGGTTTAAGTTTTACCTCTCTTTTGTAGTCTTTGAAGGTCCCAAGATCAGTTTTAAACGGGTCCGGAAACCACTCAAAGATGTCCACATCAAAAATAAAATTAGTTAGTTACAAGTTCTCTGTCAGAGATTTCGAAATTTAAGGATTCACTCGCACTGAGTTTAAACTTGACAATTCAACATTTGCCAAATAAAGCTGACTGATTTCCTAGAGTGACTATGGCATTCACGATTTCAATTTGATAAAACCTAATATTTTTTAAATAGGCTTAAATTCATCACCACTCATGACTTTAAAATCGTCGGAAATGCATAGTCACCACTCATGACTTTGAAATCGTCGGAAACTTTACATTAATAAAATAAGTCCTGCACTAATAAGTAGGAATTAACGTTGAATCATAGCCTGAGTCAACTTGCCTAAAATCAAGTTGCTTTCTGACTCATCACTATTGGAAACCAAAACAGAATTAATAAATAATTGTAAATTATTCTACAAGATGCTATGATTTCTTACTGTACTTTATATGTGAATCCGAAGAACTTTTTGGGGTTTCAGGAATACTAGGCAATTTGATGCTAATGCCTGGCTTTCTGACTTGTAAACAAATTCGAAAAGCCATACGACCCCAAAGATGCACATTTATGTTACTTATACCTACATTCAGATTCCATGTGACTACAAAAACCACAACAGAAACATGCGAGGTCTTCCATATACTTACGCCTTTTTTTCATTTGTGTAAAAAACAGAACCACTCCAAAATCCTGCTTTGTTAATCTCTGCACGCTGAAAAGCAACAGAATTCTCAGAGGCTTTGTCAAATGTAAACCGATTAGGTTCTATCGACATAACTCCTTTTGAGTTTGACCGCTCCATATTCCAGCTACAAAACGGTCGTGCAAACCATCCTTTAAAAAAGAACTAGAAGTACATGGTTAACCATTTGAGTTCAGTGATGTGCGAAGCAATCTTCTCTCATGGAGCCTGGTCTCTCTTTTAAAACGCACCTGGCAATAGCACAGGCCTGGCATTGGGTTGAGGTTATCCATAAGCACTTTATCAATTTAATAAAGACTTTTAACTACCGGCCTATCCAGTCAACACAAATTATTAAGCAAGCAATTAGTTTCACCAACACTATACAAATTTCTTGCTAATACTGTTTTCACCTGTTTATCAGCAGGAACGTCAAAAGGTGAATAAGGAGTGTGGCAGCTCGAAATCAGGGTCCATGACTCAGCTCAATTCAAACTCCTCTAATTTCTTGTTCTTAGGAAGCACAGCCATTACGTCTTTAAGGTCCTTGCAAACTGAAGTATTAGTAGGAGTAACACTTTGAGCATGACACACACTTTTACTAGCAGTTTCGGGGTTCCCAAATGAACTTAAAATTTTACTTCATCTTCTTCGTAACTTATACGTGACTAAAAAAGAACTACTTTGTCTATAAAGTGTATTAAAAACCCCATTACTTTTAACGTTAATTGTAACATTTAACTCTTAGAAACCGTTAACTGCACTTGCAAGTATCACACATGTAACTCAATATCTGTAACAACTTACTAGACACGACTTGATTTAATAAAAATGTCTACTAACATTAACTAACATATTGACAAGTAAAATTTTCAACAAATACTTG
>JAHWFP010135880.1:0-21141 GCA_023313725.1 Lithobius niger | reverse complement strand
ATGTAAACAGAAAGAAGCACTTATTGAAGGAGCCTGAAGAAGATAGGACTGACATTTTACATCTTTTCGTCAACAGCCTATCGAAAATTCGCAAAAATACGATATAGTGTTTCCTTTTTTGAATTTAAGTGTTACTTGTACAAATCTCTACTACACTTTACTAATTCATGGTACTGATGCAACTTCTTCCATTATAAAGGATCAAATGTTTTTAAAACGCATACTTTAAAAAATTTACACTCTCACGTATCTGCTTATTCTCAGGCACAATAAGTATTGTTTTTAAACTCTGGTTACATCTTTTTTCCTACATCGTCTGCTTTCATGTCCGAATAAGAAGGCAAGTGTGGCCTTAGTTATTTATTGGGCCGTTCATGCTCGTCGATCTTCCACTCTCTCTATAGCATCACGCTCACAGGTTACAAGATTTCGACAACTGAGCTTTGGCTTCCTCAGCACACAATAAGGTTTGTTTTTGAACTCGGGTTACAGTCAAACCTCGTTACAACGACCTCGAAGGGGTAGTCAGATTTATGTCCTTATAAAAAAATGTCGTTATAAAAATTTCCATTAAAAATACTGTAAATTTGTAAAAAACTAAAAAAAGTAATGTAGTTAAAAAGTATTCTATTCATGTTACCCATGCCTGTCGCGCATCGTGCTCTAAACACAAACCTCCAGTACAAGTTTATTTTCGTAGGCCTCAATACAGTACAATATAGAAAAAATAGGTACTGTAAAATTAAAAAATACTACAGTATTTATTTTTTACCTAGGCCTATACGCCTATTGCACACCATGCTCTGAACACAAACCTCCATTTCGAGTAGCCTAAGTTTACTTTTAATTTTGTAGGCCTAACTACAACACAAGAAACAATTAAAACATTTAAAAAAAACTAATAAGAATAGCATTTATTTTACTTTTTCGTCTGTTGCACATGGTGCTCGAATACAAACCTGCATTACGAATTGCCTACAGTACAGTATTTACATCTCTATGAAATCAGTTATTTTCTTTTGACTGACTTTTTTAACTGTGTTGTCCACAATAGCCTGTTCACTTTTGTCTATTCAACGTCAAACTCAAACTTTTGTCAACTACATTGCCACCGTGGAATCTATGTAGTTGTGTAGGTTAGGCCTAATGAAGACAGACGTCGTCGGTCTGTTGAAAATTTGCAAGAATACTGGTACAGTACTATTTTGATTCTGAAAATGTGCGTAACAATCTGTTTTCAACAATAGAATTATCAAAAAATCAAATCTAATGAAACGGGAAGATTTCTGTCCTCTCCTGGGTCTGAGGGATGCTAACTACAAAAGTTGGACTTAAAAATTTTGGGTCGTCAGTTTTCTGTGGACCACCCTGAAGAAGCAAAACCTTGGCAGTAGCCATTTTGGTTCATGATAAGCTACTTTAACGAACAAAACTTGACTACTACTTACTTCGCTGCCAGAACAACAAGCCCGGTGCAGCGGTGTTAACCACTTGTTGTCCTTGATATTCACCCTGGCGCCACTAAGAACCAGCATATCAACGATGTCTGCCTCCCCACAATATGCTGCAGCATGCAGAGGACTTCGGCGTTCATGATCCTGTAGAGCAAGAAATTTAACTTTATTTACCAGCTGTCACAAAAGGGCTGTAATTAACGTAAAACGCCCAGGCATTGCTACCGCCCACCCCCAGAAAATGAGTTAATGTCGAAATTGCTAAACACCTTTGTATCCCCCCCCCCCCCACCCTTCAAATTCAAAGCTTAACTGCCTCCCTACCTGATGCCTCGTGCCCCTCCCTCTCCAAACGAGCCTCCCCTCTTCCTCCTTACATTCAAATGTAAACGTGATGCATAATCTGGGGGTCATAACAGCATTTTGCACCAGGAAGCGTACACAAAGCTAATGTTTTTTTTGCACCACAGTGTATTTCGACGTGCACTTAGGAAGGAGACAAGACGTTAAGATGCTGAAGCAAAAATCGTACACCAATAGCTACAAACGCAGAGCAGTGGATTAAGCAGCATCTTACAGGGGTCGAAATATTCGGATCTTCGGATAATCGCACTTTGTACTCCAGATGCAGCTCTTGCGAGTTTTTTCATAACTTTTGAACCGCATAAGCTAGACTTGTGGTTTACGGCATTTTAAACAGCTTGGAATTAAGATTTCCAGTGACTCAAAAGAAGTTACCCACCATTTTTTTTACTAAATTTCATTGAACTGTGGGTATAGGTTTCTCAGTTGAATAGTGAAGTTAAGTTAGTTGCAGGAAAACCGTACGTATGATTGAGATGCTGAATATTAGAATTTTCGAAAAAGGAGACCACGGTGCTGTTTACATTTCGGTTTTGCACTCCAAAGCCTTTTTTTGTACCCCAGTAAAAGATTTTGGTGCAAATTACCACCTGGAACAAAATTTGGAAATTTGACCCCTGATTTTAGTTCCACAAATTAAAGAGAAACTTGCTGGCAAATACGTTCACCAATCGCTAACCCTGCTCGAAATTTGACTCTTTTTATGCAAACTCAATTCGAGTTAAAATTATTCTACTTGCACACCCCAAGTAAGAGTATTGCCGCAATGAACTAACCATGAAATAGTGGAGTTAAAGCCGACCCCTTAAAGTTATATGATGTGAATAAAGATAGTTCTGCTTGCTATGTTTACTGGCCCCTTCTCCCTCCCTGTAGTAATAGTGGACTCTTCCTTTAGCTCCTAGCACCTGCACAAGGCATCTCTCACCTAAGCCTCCTCCCTTCTTCACAGCAATTAAAAGGATGTAAATATTGGTCTTTCAGAGATCGTTCAAAAGCTTTGAATTTTCTGTAATAGATGTCCAGAAAAGTTAGAAAATTGATAATGCTTGATTTAAAGCCCACCC
This sequence comes from Lithobius niger, assembly GCA_023313725.1. Taxonomy (NCBI): domain Eukaryota; kingdom Metazoa; phylum Arthropoda; class Chilopoda; order Lithobiomorpha; family Lithobiidae; genus Lithobius; species Lithobius niger. Next base: position 18,257 of record JAHWFP010135880.1, on the reverse strand, counting down.
TCCTATTTATGCCAAATTAACTGCATAAGCTCATGGGCGTTTAATCCACGATTTACGGTAAAAGTCACTAATAAGGCCACAGCTTACCGTTTTCTTGTTAAAAATAGGACGTGAATAACGTTGATATTTGCCCAATTACTTACTACTAACTACTATTGGTAACGCTTTTTTTGTATCACGAAAATAAATTCTTCCATGCGGTGAATAAAGCTGGTTCTTAGCTCATTTTACAGATATTGCTCTGTAGATGTGCCCTTTTCATATGAACCTTTCTGATTGGTCAAGTGGTTCAGGAGTTAGGGAGCTCCAAACGACCAAATTGATTGTTTTACATTGTATTAAAGATTGTTATTATGCAACAATACCAAACTGAACATCAAATAAATCCGTGCGTTTGCAGTACAAATAAGAAATGCTAATCATTTGATTGCCGAATACACAACTGAATACTTAACTTGCCGAATAGCGAATATACAACCGAATAGTTAAACTGCCGAATACTGAATACCGAATATTCGGCACCAAATAATTTACAGATTCAGCCGTATACCAAATTATTCGGTTCTGTCCTGAATAGCCAAATAGGCCGAATACCGAATTAAACACTTGATCGAATACTTGATCGAATACCTGTAATTTAAACACATTTGATCATTTTTCCTTTTTTTAGAAATATAAGACAATTCCTCACAAACCAAAAACTAAAGGCTTAGCTAAACATTCTTACATGAACACAATTGCATAATTATACTAAAAATATTCGACCGAGTACCAACAAATCTTAACACTATTCGGCCGAAAACAGTATTCGGCTGAATACCGAATATCACTATTCGGCCAAAATCTTTATTCAGCCGAATACCAAATATCACTATTCAGCCAAAATCCGTATTCGGCCAAGTACAGAATACTTGAATTTTTGGACGAATAGACCAAATACCGAATATTCGGTGCATCCCTAGAAATGGACCAGAATGCTAGATTGGTGTTTTCATCTCATAATTACTAAGAAAAAAACTATAGTTTTCGAAGTAAAAGTGGTTTTTACTATCCTAAAATATTCACCTCACTTTAGCTACTCGTGAGCTTTAAGCTCCCAACTGCCCATGGATCAAAAACATTTCTATGCTACACCCAGTCCGCCCTCAAGCGTTGGCCGTTGGGAGTGCTTGCTCCATCTGACCTTGATCGTCACTTTTTTCATACCCCATTCTGGCTTGAGCGGGGCTGGTGGGTGGGCACCAGTTCCGGTGAGTATTTTAGGAAAGTAAAAACCACTTTTACTTCTAAAACTGTAGTTTTTACATTTTCCAAAAATACTCACCTCACTTTAGCTGAATTTGTCCCATAGGGGGCGGGTCAAGCCAGAGACTGGGTAGCAAGAAATGTCACACTCTAACCTCCTACTTCCGCTTCTTGTCCTTTGGTTCTTCGTGTGAGGTGGCTCCTACGACAATGATTGGCCCTAGACGTTCCACACTGGGTGTCTCTAATCTGTCTGAAATAGTGGCTGACGGCAGGTTGACCTATGTCGCCACGTGCATGCTGTCGTAATTTCTTGGAGAGGGATGCCGACAGCGAATGCCCAGGATGCCGCTAGTGCACGCAGTTCATGAGCCTTAACTTCCTTTAGGATGTCGAGGCATACTGCTGGGGACTCAAATGCCTGTTTGATCGTTTGGCAGATCCTTTTTGCTGCGATCTTTGCAGACATCTTAGGTGATATTGATGGTTTGTCGGTTCCTGAGTATACTGTCAGGAATAGTGGCGTGAACTCGTCCAGGTTCTCTGAGGAGAATTTCGATGTACGGTCCAAGTAATACCTCAGTGCTCTCACTGGGCATTGGGTCCTCTCCGAGTCTTCTTTCCCAAGGATGAGACTGAGGGCCTTGATGAAGATTGGTCCTGTCCCTTCGGTTGGCTTCTGTGTTTTAGCCCTGAACTCCGGGAACCTTTTGATGCTTGGAGGCAGTTCCTGTGTCTTGAAAGCGCTGCCAATTCATTTTGTCTCCCTGCTGTGGCCATTGCTTTCTGAGTGAGCATCAGAGGTGGGCCCTGCTAGGTACTCCGTTATCAATGGAAGGACCCCAGATGGCAATGGGTTGTTTCTAGTGGAGATTGACCATTTCTTTACCTAATCGTAAGTGAAGTGTCTTTCTGGGACAGGTCTTCTTTGGCGTTCTGCCCGAGAACGATGTCCCACCACAAAGGGAGTCGCTCCTTCGCACTATTGTGCAGGACAGCATTCCCAGTGGGTACTAATCGGATTTCCTTGGGTTATCCGTAGTTTCCTGACGCATCTTGTCTTGTGCCACCAAGTATGTTTGCTTGATGCAAATACCCCGTACCATCCGGGTTACCCTTGTTCCCAGAGACTTTCTCGACCTCAGGGGGTAGGTGGGCTTCTTGGCATTTACTTGAGCCTGTGAGAGGAACTGGTGCTATGCTGATTCTGATGAAACAAGCTGTGTTCCACTTGCGTAGGGTGCCAGAGATGCCAGGTGACACTGTCCCTGTTCTCTGTAGATTTGATGAACCTGTAACCCGAGGGTGAAGAGTCGTCGGTCTTCCTTGCGGGCACAGTTCATCTTCCCATGCACGGGGTTCTCAGGACAGGGGTGGAGGGTACTCGTGAGTCCTCCATACCTCCCCGCTGCTTCTCCCGGCACATCGGAGTATGGCTGGTTTTGTTGTACCCTCATTGTTCCAACTCTGCCTGCCGCTTCCTAACACCCTGCATGTGGAGATTCCCGTGGTTCCATGACTGTCTGACTGCGATCCATGGTCGGGTCCGTCGAGACAGAGCAAGCTGGTGTGGGAGTTGGGCCTTGCTTCCAGATATCTGGAATAGGGGTTCATTTCCTCTCGCAGCGGTGTCTCCGAGTGCTCTCCCAGGGGTTGTTAGCAACTCTTGTTGGCTTCTCTTCACGTCCTTTGCTGTATTCTCAGTTGGAACTGGCTGTCCCGGTTCCCAACGCATGGATGGCAACGAGTCATTGTCGCTAGTGACGTCCTCCGTTGTTTGTGCAACTGACGGTACCTGAGGGTAGTGAAGGTGTGGTGAATGCGCCGCCTTCATTGCCCGCCAGTTTTTCTTCCGACGTTGCCTTCAACCTTCGCCATTGGTGGCGTTGTGACAAATCCTTGGCATCGTTGCTCCTTGAGGTCCAAGGGAACTCGAGGGGGAAGACCCCTGTACGGGACCCGGTCGATGGCGTTTCCAATGATCTCCTTGAACATTGATGCATGATCTTTGCTGCAGGGTTGCTAGTGTTGTAACCTTTGCATTGTTTTCAAGCCTCGTCCGTGTGGGCTGACCCTGAAGTGCAAACGTGACTGAACATCTGTCGGCGCCATTCTGTCCAGTTCTCCAACCCATGGCTACGGATAACTGGCACCCTCAAAGTGGAGACTTCGGTGTCCAGTCTTCTCTTTATTCCTAGCGTCGTTGAGCTGAAAACATCGCCATCCACGAAATCCCACGTGGACTTCCTCGGTGGATCGTTCCTTGCTCCCTTTCCGGAGAATGGGAGGGGGAGGGAACTCCTAGGTGAAGGAGATGCTGGATCTCCTGCCCGTGGTTCGTTGATCCTGAGAATAGGGTCGACGGTGTGATCCGTCGGCATAACAGCCTCTTTTCCCTGATGCAGTGCGCCTCACTGCAGTCCATGGGCGCAGTCTTTGAGTCCGGTGGTGGGGATTGGAGACTCCTGCGGTGTGTCCGTCCCTGGTTCCGTAAAGCCTTAGCCACCCAGGAATTCGACGATCCCTGGTGTGCAAACCAGAGGGATGTCCTTGACGAATGTGTTTTGTTGGCGTCTGTCAGTGTATGCCTGAACTTGCCAACAGGAGGTGGAACCGTCTTGTTTCGCCTGCGCTGCACCCTTGGTGAATCCTGGTCCCGTAAGGGAGTGGTGAACCACCGTCCATGGCGGTATCTCTAAGAATCCCCATCAGCAATTGTCTGTCCTTTAGACACGTTGTTCCGTTGGCGACCAAGGCTCGCTGAACTTTGGTGACCGTCAAGACTCAGGTCTTCTGTTTCTTGAGTACCGTCATTCACTCGGTGGATGACGGACCCGGGGGAGGGGGGGGGCAGTGCCTCCGTGTACATCGCCTTTGGTGGTTGCCGGCTGGCCAACCTAGATGAACCTTGGTGGCGTTTCCATGTCGTTTCCCTGTATGTCCCGATGATTACCAGGTCGGGAGACCTGGGTAGTGGGGGATTGAAATTCTTCGCCTTGAATTGCGGACTGATGAGTCTGCCTTGGCTATGCGTGTCCTGGAGCATCTCTGTATGCTGGCCAGGAGCTTCCCTGGGAGCCTTGGGGCCTCTTAGGCCTTCCCCATGAAATGTCGTTCTTCAGCCAGTGTCGCCCCGTTGGTGACAGATGGGCCTCCGGTGACCTTGCTTCCTTGACGGGTGCCGCTTTAGCGACCGTCGTTGTGACCACGTCCTAGGGAATCACCCTCCCTATTGAGGCTGCCGATCCTTGGTTGGCATCTTCTTTTGATGATTTCCACACACCTGGTGACGGTCACACCACTTGGTGACAAGTCTTTCCCGTTAGTGATTGCTGTTTCACTAAGGAAATCCCCGTCCCATTCGGTGACTACTGATAACTTCCGACTGCCATCTACCTGGTGACTGTCGTTCCATTAGGCGACTGGTGTTTCGCTTCAGCCACTGCCGTAATCCTAGGTGTTTGTTGTATCGCTAGATGACTGCCGTTGGATGTTACCTGGTGACCCACCACGCGACGGGTGTATCCTCTCGGTGCCTGTAATTTCACAGATGAATGCCTTTCTCCTTGTGCGACTGTACTCCTTTAGAACGTCTGTCGGATCTACATGGTACTGTAGCTCCTCCCTGATGACAGTTTCCCTTCAGGGTGGCTGCTGGTCTTTCCAGTTGACTGTCGTCCCATCTGGATGACTGCTGTGCCTGCTGTCACTGCTAGGTGACTGCCGTTTCTGCTGTGCCACTGTCGTTCCTGCTGGGCGACTTGCTTCTGCTTGACGACTGCCAGTCTGTCAGGCGACTGCGGTGTCCACAGGGTCATTGCAGTATGTGCTGGGCAGCTGCCATCCCATCTGGGTGTCCAGACAGCTATCTTCCTCTTGGGTAACTGTTGTTTGCTTTGAAGAGACTGTTGCTCCCTTTGTTCACCATCTTCCCTGGCGACTGCCATCCTTGCTTGGTGGTTCCTTTGTGACTACCGGTCTTTGGCGACTGTCGACTGCTGCTGCACTGATGCGACTGCCGCTCCTCTTGTGTGACTGTCCTCCCTTGGGTTGACAATCTTTTCTGGCGACTGTAACTGGGAACACTGCAACAGGCGGCTGGCGACTGCAACTGGCGACTGTCATCCTTGATGGTCTACAGGTAACTTGCGACTGTTATCCTTGATGGCCGACTGGGGACTGCTGTTGCTCTGATGCGACTGCCGACTTGCGAGACTGTCCTCCTTGGTTCAGCCATAGTTCCTGGCGACTACCATCCTTGATGATCTACAGGCGACTGGCGACTGGTTTCCATCGGGTGTTGTTTTAAGAAGCTAGCTCCCCAGCGACTGACGCACCCTCTGGGCCGTCATCCCATTGGTAGCCGACGTCCCCTGGCATTCCACACGTTCCTGGTTAGAACCTTTCCTGAATTCCATGGTGTGTTCCTTTTTTGAAGTATGTCTCCACAGGAATCACTTCATTGGAACCCTTCTTGCTTCCTTTGACGAGATCGAGAACGCCTCCCCAAGCGTTTGCATGGTCCCTTTCGAGAAGGGGCACTGGCCTGCACCATTGGAATAGAGAGTTGGTATCGAGAGTTGGAATCGAGAGTTGGAATCGATCGGGCGACTGCCCGATGGCCCCAGTCGCCGTTCCCACTGTGAAGGCCTTCATCGTCTTGTCCATTGTTCTTGTAGAGCGCGTCGAGCGACCGATAACTTAATATGCCAGCCCAAATTCTTGCTTCTTTCACACTGTACAGGAAATAAGCTGCCAAAATCAGGATAAGAAGAGCCTGTCGTTCCCATGCTGGAATCCTGGTCCCGGATGAACCATGATGATCCAAGAAGCGCCGAGTCGGCAGGTTGGAATCAACATCGGAGTAACACAGCGACACCGCGTTACTTTGTAACGTCTGAAGGAAAGTAAATCCGTTCTTGGCTTGACCACCGAAGTAATCTACGTCCAAGTGCTTGATTTTCCCTGGCGTATAACGCGTTCTTCGATCTTCCTTGATCCGATGTCGTCCAGGTACGTCGGTATCCATTCCGTGTTCCCTTGTCAGAAATATCACAAAATGTCAATAAAGTTGAATTCACAGCGTCAAATCAGGTTGTATGCAGATCGCATCGTAAGGAATTAGCCGATAACGGTCGGTTCCAAACATTTCCACAGGTCATCACCACTGCATGCACGGGCACAAAAAGGGAAAAAACCAATGCGAACACAAGGAGCGACTTGCTCCCTGTGCTGCCCATGAAAAAAGTGACAATCAAGGTCAGGAGGAGCAAGCACTTCAACGGCCATCGCCTAAGGGCATGGAGCATGGGCAGTTGGGAGCGTAAAGCTCACGAATAGGTAAAGTGAGGCGAGTATTTTTGGAAGATGTAAAAATGGATTTCATCAATTTGGACCAAAAAATCTCAAAATACCGGCAACCGGCATCTACAGTGGTCTGAAAATGACATAACTAGGGGAAAAACACACACGACCACCACGCAGAAACACCACAAAGTTCGCTTGAATTTTCGGTGAAGTGCAACACCCGTTCACCTTCTTCAGAAGTATTTTAACTACACAAAAAACGTTCTAAAACTACATAATGAAAGTTCGTGAATTCCAGAATCTCAAAAGCATGTGCATGTATGGTTGCGTCACTGATCTTTATCTTCCAGCGTCAAGCTTGGCAGCCAGCGTAGGTGCCACAAATCTGTCAATGCCATCAAATGTCGGTCCTGTGATGTTCATTAAAGAGAACCCTTCTTCAACGCATCAAAGAGCACGAAACTGCAACCATTAAGGGATATCGTCAGAATGGAATCGCTGAACACCATCTGAGAACGCAACATCCCATTGCCTGGGACAAGGTTTCCATCCTGATGAATTCCAACATGCACATCTGAGGGCCCTGGAGTCTTTAGCTTTAAGACGATTCACAACACTTAAACATCCTTTAATGAACATCACAGGACAGACATTTGATAGCATTGACAGATTGGTGGCACCTATGCTGGCTGTTAAGCATGACGCTAAGTGGTGTATCCAGATGGAAGATAAAGATAAGTGACGTAACCATACACGCGCGTAGCGCGTGCTTTTGAATTCTGGAATTCACGAACTTTCATTATGTAGTTTTCGGACGTTTTTTGTGTAGTTGAAATACTTCTGAAGAAGGTGAATGTGTGTTGCACTTCACCGAAAATTCAAGCGAACTTTGTGGTGTTTCTGCATGGTGGTCGTGTGGGTTTTTCCCCTAGTTATGTCAAAAAGATCTGATATCTACCCCAAACAATACTTGTTAAGAATTCTCGCCAAGCTCTTTCGCCAAGCTTATCCCACCGACTAAGACTTCAAACGTTAAATGAAATAATTAAAAATTGCGCAGTAAGCAATTTTCACGTATTTCATTTAAACTTCAAACTATTACTCGGTGGGATTAGCTTGGCGTCTGATTTCACGACTACACACGGTCGGAAACCTTGGCGGGAATACTTAACAAGTATTGTTTTGGGGTCGATTACTCTATTACGTACCTGACAATTAACATCCTCTTGCCTGTATAGTAGGTCCCTTACTTCCTCTGGATCACCTTGAAATATTGCCTGGATTAGCGGTGGCTACGGACACAGACAAAAAAAAACTGTCACTATCAATACAAACTGAAGGGAGCGTGTTCCCTTCGACATAGCATTGCCCACTTAATTCCAAGCCTTTTGAAAAGGCAGCATGTGATTGAAAAGTCAATATGCAGATCAGTCCCTTCACAACAGTACTTGTTAGGGTAGTAAAAAGAGTGCCATTAAAAAAATATGAAATTAAACTAAGTGTTGAAATTATGGTCCTAAAAACAGAAAGGCGAAGTGGAAAAATATTTGGTCCGGCAATGAAACCCAGCATATTTTTGATACGCACCATCGCATTTTCCTATTACAAGTCAAAACTCTCCTTTATGAATTTAAGAGCTAGCAGTCTTTACAGACCGGACAGAAAATAATGTGCGATCTTTTAAACTTAGGAACCGGAAAAAAAAAGACCAACATTTTCCCTGAAAATGCAAGGTAAGGTTTAAAAAACCATAAGTCTTCTGGGGCTTTTCTACAAAGTCATGTTTGCAGCCAGTCAGTCGTTGAAATAGTAAGCCTTAGGATTTTTAGCAACTCCTTGTATTTTGCAGAGGATACTTTCCAAACGGCGGTAGTGGTGAAGATGATACTGGTAAACATGACGATGATGAGTAGGGCTGAAGCAGTTTGCCTTTTAATTACCAGTTTCATCAAGAATGTGTGTGTAGAACCACCATATGGCCTCGACTATCCACAGCTACACATGATAAAATTTTCCAACTTTTTTTAGCAGTCACTCACCAGTTGCGTAGCTACAGGGTGGAAGGGTGGCAGAATGCCACCAGCCCCAGCGGACCCCAGAAAGAAAAAATATTTAGATTTATGAAAGGCTCTTTTGTAGTACACTAGTTTTATTTAATTTTTATTTTAAACCTTAACTTCGAGCCTCCCCGTCTGGTCAGGGGGGGGGGGGGGGGCGGGGGAAAAAAATTGTAGCTTATAAAAAAAAAAAAAAAAAGCACAAGCTGAAAAATTTCTCTAAGTTGAAACTTTCCTAGTTTTTTTTTCAAAAATAGTGAAAATGGGGACCACTTGACTGGAGAACGAAAAAGTGGTCCCTATTTTCACCGGCCCCACATAGCGTAGCTATGCCACTGTCACTCACCTGTGAAACTATTTTTTCAATAACACTCTTAAAAACGATCGAAGAGTTGCATGGACCGGGAGGTAGGCTCGTTTGCCCCAAGGGAAACGAGACACATAAATCAAAAAGTTTTTTTTGTTTTTTTTTGCATGTTGTTCAGCTTGGTAAATTAAAATATCTTGAAAATGGCAACTAAGTACCAACGTGACATTACTGGAGCTCGATTCCTTAAACACTCCAGATGTAGTACCAATAATCTCTATTGGATTCATACAGGAACATTTATTTGAAGAAAAAAAGGCCTTTCCCAGGAGTTTTTCAAGTATTCCTATAAAAACAAAGTGCTCTGACACAAATTTCTTAATAAAAAAAAATATGTAATAAAAGTAATAGACTTTTAAGTTTTTTCGATCTTTCTGTAATTGCATTGTTGAATTATTTTCAGCTGGTTGTTTGATTCTTTGTTTGTTCACGGCAACGTCACCTTTGTACTTCACTGTTGAGGGCTGAAGTGCTGTCCAAACCTCAGAACTTTAATAAACGTCAGTAGCTTGGGAAGGGAACGACACGGAGACATGAAAACAGACGGGTTGAACTAGATTTGCAGCACACCATTCAGTTCAATTGTCATATTGCCAGTATGTTTCAGTCCAGAATTTTAAGAAGGACAGAAACTATGAGAAATAGTGTAGAATAAAAAGGCCAGTCTGAGCCCTGATAATTATACATCTCAGAAATTCATCTAGAGTGTCTTCTTTGTGAAATTAAGCGATCATGGAGGAAATAAGCCATTTGACACCCAGAATACTGTAACAGGCCTAAGTGATCAGCTGGGTTTCATTTTCAAGGGACCCTAAAAAGTACATAGAATTCTTTTTCCCTTTGAGCGTCGTTCTTGTCTCTATCGTTCATATATGAACGACATTTTAAAAATCTGTTTTCCATTCGTTTCACCACTTGTCAGTACCCAGCTAAGGTAGTTAAGCATTCTTATTGGTTCTTGGCCGATACTCAGCTAAATGTGATGTGCAAGCTGCGTTTCTATTGGTCAGTAAACTCAATGCACGTTGTACTAAATGTGGCCGCCGCTAAACACGTTCCTACTCAAATTGCTGCAGAATCTGACAAGATTTTTAGATTTTGGAAATTATTCGGAGGATTCTGACAACGGACTGGCTTCTGAAGAACAACAACTTGATTTGTTGTTGTTGGGGAATGAATTGGACGATATGCAATCATTGCAACTTGATGAATTTGATAATTCGTCCGGCTCCGATACAGAAGCGCCGATTGAACCCGCATTTGTTGATGCTGGACCGTCACATGCTCAGCACGATTCAGTCCGCGAATTACCGCCAAAAAGGTGATAATTATAAACAATAAAAACGTGATACTTCTTTTTTTATAAAAATATAATGAAGCCATTGTTGAAGAAATGTATTTTCATGCAGTAACTCAATGTTTCCGTACAGTAACGCAATGTTTAAGTGCAGTAACTCAGTGTTTACGTGCAGAGTTTGTATTCTGTACGTTTATTTTTTGCAGTTGTAATTACATGGCACGAGTGAGAGGAGACATTTATCGTGTAGCTAGGCAAACTCAAGATGCAGTGCCAGATCAAGAATCCCGGCAGGATTTCCCTCCCCATCCCTTGCGAGGGCGTGGTGGACGAGGGCGTGGTGCACACGGAAATACAGGTGGTAGGCAACAAATAAATAGAATTCCACCCCAATTGGAAGTACATTCAGGGTACAATGATCCTGATCCGGAAGGCCCCACGGAAAAACCTTTATTTAAGTCAGCCAGAAAACCAGGAACACACCTCCCACAAGTCGTAACTAAAACTTCCTTGGAAAAATTTTCAAAAGCCATTTACATTTTCAAGTTGTTTTTGACACAAGACCTGGTGCAACAATTCTAGACACACGCTAGTGTGTCACGCCAAGTTAGGCAACAAACATCACATTCAATTGTCGAGGTTGTAATCCATTGTAGCGCGACGCCATTGCGTCAGTGTCTTATATCTTGAAGCATAGTTGGGCACATTTCAGCTACTTGGGGAAAAATAATAATGCGGTACAAAAGCTTAAATTGTGTTGAAATCGTGAGCAATGACCCACCTGACAAAAATTAACTCGTGTTTGAATGCCAGCTATGCCGCTTTCAATGCAAAATCTGCCCCTCAATAACGTTGAAAATGTGTTACTACCTAGCTAGCTAGCTAGTCCGCTCATCCCCATGTTAAATCCCATAGGGTGATTATTCATCAATTCCGAGATAACGGGAAGGCTTCCAGCTATGAAATTGGACGAATGGGTGCACTACAATACAAACTGCGTACCTTTTATGGTTTGGAGCCTAGGGGTGTAACAGGGATGGCGTGGGAGGGCGCGTAAGTACGAAAATATTGTTATAACCATTGTTAGTATTGTCGGCACCGTCTCTCATTGGACGGCCAAAGTTCCGACAATGAGAATGTGTATACTGATGTACGTGCCTAGGCACACACTAGTGTATCACAATAAATCTAAACAACGTTGCAAAAAAAATTGTATTCACGTGTATACAACAAATTACAACAAAATTAAAACCAAACCAAAAGCCAATAAAGAGGTGACTAAGTTGAGAATGGTTTGGCCTATAGGCAAAAGGTTGTAGCAAATTGTTGAAAACCAATTTCTTGTTGACATGGCACTTTATTACTCATCTGCACGGTAGTGGAGTTGAGTCAGTACACAATTAAAAAAAAAAAGGAGTGATATCATATCAAAAACCAAAACTGGTAAAAGGGGCCGCCAAGTTCTGAATGGTTCGACCCTTCAAAGGAGTAATATCAACACACCAAAACATTCGCCAACTTAATCGCACCGAATAATACTTTGGACGTTAAATGAAAACTTGAACATTGCTACCGAAAGTAGCAATGTTCTAGTTTTCATTTAACCTTCGAATTATTAAGCGGTGCGATTAACTTGGCGAATGTTTTGTTGTGTTGATATCACTCCTTTGAAGGGCCGAACCATTTGGAACTTGGCGGCCCCTTTTACCAGTTTTAGTTTTTGACATGATAGTGAATTACATGAATGAGTATGTTTGGATTTACATACATGAAAAAGTATCATACCAAATGCAGATGGTACCTGGAAAACACAAATGTGGCCGAAATATATAAGCTGTTTGGTTTGTTGTTGTACTTTTGGAGTTGTACATTTTCCAACAATGCAACAATACTGGTCAACAAAACCATTCTATTCAAACATGGTTGTTCCCAATGTTATGTCGTACAGGCGATTCCTTGCACTCATGGCATCTCTTCACATTGTTCGCCCTGAAGGTGATATTTTGGGTGACACGACTGTGCCAAGTAAGAACTTACCAGGACCAGCTCAAAGGCCAATGCAAAGCTTTGTTTCAGCCATACCAATTTATTTCGATTGATGAGCGCATGGTTAAATCAAAAGGTCGTTCAGGAATTCGCCAATATATAAAAAACAAACCAACTAAATTTGGTTTCAAGTTACGGGTAATTGCTGACTCCAAGACATCCTACACCTATGATTTTGATGTTTACACTGGTGGATAGGAAGTGGACAGTCCAGATGAACTATCGTACGATGTTGTGATGACCCTGACCAATGATTTACAGTTTCAAGGGTGCTGTTTGTATATAGATAATTTTTATACTTCCCCTACGCTGCTGTGTGATTTGTACGCTTCACATGCCGTGAGAATAGGCGTAATTTTCTTGTCGAGCTAGGCGGCAGTTAGCAATGGGCACGTCATATGCTGAAAGAGGAGATGTTCGTTGAGTACGGAGTGATGAACTATTAGTTCTTCAATAGATTGACAATAAACCAGTCTCAATGTTGTCAACAGCCCATAATGCGGAGGGATTTGTGTTTGTAAAATGCAGAAACAAGTCAAAGGTGCTTTGGCTCATAGGTAAAGAAGCTTATGACCATCCATAACTACAACTAACAAATGGGCGGCATTGACAAATCAAATCAACTGATAAAGATCTGTTCTGCGTAAATGCATTCGATGGTGGAAAACTTTGTTTTACCACACACTGGATATTGCAGCTGTAAACAGTTATGTGACGTTTTGCGACATTCAGTGGGAGTACCTTGAATGTGAACAACTTCAGCGCAAAGCAAGCACAGTGTGATTTCCGTGAAGAGCTAATTATGCAGTTGTTTATCATCGAAGTTAACAAGTTGGTCCACAAGTAGCAAACCCCCCCCCGTGAGAAAGTCATTATCTTCAGATCCACTAATTCAGACAGAACTCATTCCAATGCTGCCACAAAATCGGCGAAACTGCACTGTACACTACACATTACAGGAGAAGGTGGTGAAATCTTTCATTTACTGCGAAAAATGTGTCCAATTCATGTGCCTGAATAAGGATAGAAACTGTTTCAAAAAGTGGCACTCAAAAAAATTTAATGGGAAGCGTTGAGTAGGCTAGGTGACAATGAGTTCAATTCTAGTTTGCTGCCAATTTTTTGTATTTTCCGTTGCACATTGTTCGTTATGTAGTGTCCTATTTTTTCTATATGCAAATTAAAGAACTGTGCCAATTTTTTTTGACAACCTGTATATTATAAGCTTGGTTTTGGCTATTCTGAAACACTGGTAACTCCATGGACTGGTCAAAAAAATAAAATAAACAATGTGTTTCAACTTCTACGTAAATTTTTCACGTTTGCACAAAAATATTTTTTATTATAAATTACATAATTAAAACAAATTGCTAACTCATTAGAAGTATAGACAATTAGCTTTCCAAAAAGTCCAAGAACACAAAAATCAGGTGGTTAGTTGCCAGGCAATTAACACTTTAGTGCCTATGGACGTACTAGTACGTCCTTTGAACTTTAGCACAGCCGCCTATGGACGTACCAGTACGTCCTGTATGTTTGTGGGTGCATGCTCAAGTCAACGTACCAGTACGTCCATCGCTTTTCACGCAGTGTTGTTAGTTAACGTTTTTAGTGCACTTATCAGTCGTTAGATGGCAGCACTGACTAGTCTAGGATGTGTGAAATGGTGTTTGTTGGAAGTTGTATAGGTGCCTTGCTTAGCTGAATACAAAATGGCAGCCAACAATGTGTAACTTTTGTGTGTTTGTAAGTTTTTCAACATTATTTCGCTGCTTACTGTGCCAGTACTAATTTGTGTAAAAAATTTCTGAATGCATCACCATTTAAAGCATGCTTTTCTGAAATAAGTGACTATATTTTAAATTCTTGAGCTCCACTGCACAGCTTGAAATGATATTTTTGGTAAACGCCCAAATCGATCAGGCTGTAATGCTCGTTCAAAATAAAAAGGCTAGGCGTGAAAGTGTTAAATATTGAAGCAACGTCACTCAAAACATCAAAATTTTGGGTAAGTGAAAGATTTAGAAAAAAGGACTGAAGGCATTTATCTAGGACTGTAAATCATTTGTTTCATGTTGTTTTCATGAACCATACCCCGATACTAAATAAAGAAGGAACTCATTAACAGTTTTGCTGAATATTGTGTACACCATACTGGTCAATCATTTTTTTAAACTATGCTTCAGATGTTGTTTTACTAGTTTAAACGGCACAACACTGTCAGTACTGAAACTTTCAAGTTAATTTTCCACATATGGTAGAACAGAATGTTTGTAATTTCCCAGATTTTTTAAGTATCTTTTCCTGACCAAATTTAGCAAAATTTACCAATCTTGAGCATTAACCTTTCATGTCCGTAATTTGTTGAAGACTTAAAAACTTACCAATATTCCCCTCTATTTCATTTTACACATTCATGATTTTTCACTAATTTTGTTGGCCTTATTCCCTATTTCTGAATTTTACAGATTTGAACACCATACAATCGACGCCATTGAATTTATTACCTGCGTAACGATGCGTGTATCTGAAGAGTTGTGGTCATGGAAAATTTCACCCAAATTTAATCCAGCATAGTCAATTATGGCTTCTTCCCCCAATTTTGGGCAGTGTTAAAAGGTAGAAATTGAATAAATGTACTAATACCGGTAATTGATTACTCCTTAAAAAAAACTCAAGTTTCCAGCTGATCATAGTTGAAAATAGTGCGAACTGATAGTAAAAATGAGTAGGCCTAAAAAGTAAGCATAATTTAATTAAATCAATTTTTTTTTTAACCCTTTAAGGACGGGTGTGCCCGAATGCGGCCGCTGTATAATCATTGTTTACATTTCTTCTACAAGTCATATCGAAAACTTTCAGCCAATTACAGTAAAATTAAAACTGGGATATGAAAGCCAGATCATTAAGGATAAAAATGACACAGGTTTCATTCCCTTACCTCAACCGGTTGAGAAGCTGCGATTTTTTTTCTACAAGTCAGTTATAAGCCATTAGCGCACACGGAGTCCTTAAAGGGTTAATTTAACTGCACACAAATATTTGGATAAAAATGTGGCAAGATGGAAAAAATTGTGTCGCAAAATGATTCTTTCTCCCCTCTTATAGGCAGACTGCTACCTGTGGGACCTGCTAAGGATATACTCCTGGTCCATTCTGGACAATATAGCAACCCTACCACAACAGGACATTTTCTGCTGGACTCCCAAGATTTGCCTCTTCAGTAACTGGTTTTCTTTCTTTGTTTCTCACCTTCTAATACGTAAAACCAAATGGGACCAAGTAGGCATCGTAGTCAAATTACTGGTGAATTTTCGGAGGCCTATTATTGCCATCTTCTTCATGCACGAGCCGAGAGTCGAACGAGCAACCACACTAGCAACAGAACATAACTAACGATAACGTCTACAAAATTAGACTTTGACAAGCATCACAGTAAGCCTTGCTCAGTTTGGCAGCTTGGTGGATGTGCTGCCCTCTACCTATAGTGATTTCAGGAAACACTTCCACTATGTCTCAAGTTGGTGGAGTAGTTTTAATATCGGAACCTGTACTTCTAGTGATACCGATATCGGTATCAGTACCGGATGAAAAAAAGGAGTACCGGTACAGCCCTAAGAAAAATACATTCCCCTCATGAATGTGCAAGCTCTTCAATCTCTCGAATTTTGCAGCACACCAAAACTACTCCAACTTGAGACATAGTGGAAGACTTTCCAGAAACCACCACAGGAAGAGGACAGCACCTCCCCCAACTTAAACTGCCAAACTGAACAAGGCCTACTGTGATGCGGGCCGAATTTGTCAGGGAGATTTCACTCTGGGGTGTTGCCCTTGCTCCTCACACCTCCCCAACAAATGCTCTAGGGCTGGTAAGTTTCCCTCCATGGTAACCTTTCTCATTGTAACTGTGCGTTGTATTGTTCAGTTGCTATTAGCTGACCATTGTTATGGCCTTGTTCTTCCCTTTAATCTTGTTCTGTTCTCCACCCGAAAATGGCCTGGCCTTAGGTCTTCTCCTTCATGTTGACTCTTGTCCGAGTTTGTGTCTACCCCATGTTATGTAAATCCTGGTGAGATAGGATTTCGCCTTGGTCTGTAGTCCAGCCTTTAAACCAGATCCAACAACAGTAAACTGCAGCTTCATGGACTTCACCCAACCTCCCTGGGCCTAACCTGGTTGGAAATATGTCACCAATGACATTTCCCCAGACCTTAAATCCTATTCCCCCATACCGCAGATAGCAAAACGCCAGCCTAAATGACGTCCTGTTTGACATTTTAGTGTATACATTGTACCACTTTCCCTTAGCATCAACAAGTTTCCGAAATTGGAGTAACAAAGAATAAATGACAGAGAAATAACAGTCCCCACGAACTGTCTCCCGGCCTATATCATTGCACGTTACTACACAAACTGTTAGTCCGCTGACATCGCTACCGGGCCACGGAAGCCTACTCTTCCTACAGATGTCGTTTCGCTGGCTACTGTGGATGCTTTCCGTCATCGTCTAGGGCAAGTTGATCTGAAACGTTTCCTAAAAAGACCGGAATTTTGTTTTATCTGATGTTTTATGTTTTTAAAATGTATGGATCGGTGTAAGCGGCTCTCAGCCCTGCCGTTTCCTTTACACCCTAACTGGTGTTCAAACCACTTATTATTATTAAGCCTCTGGTAGTTTTAACCTAACCAATCCTAGGGCCGTATCTACTCAGGGATATCGTCCCGTAGGAATTTCCCTAAATGCGACTCGACCCCAGGTGCCCCACCATGTAGCTTTGGCGTGAATGCTCCCCGAGGACCAGTTTCCCATATTGGTACATTGGTTTCTCAGAATTCAAATTTTGTAGACATTATCCTTAGTCATGTTCTCTGCAAGTGCAGTTGCATGTTTAACTCTGGGCTCAGGCCTGAAGAAGGTGGCAGTAATAGGGTACCGAAAATTCACCAGTAATAGACCCATTTAGGATTTGCTTATTAGAAGGTGAGAAATATTCCCACAAATCAAAGTAAAATAATTGAAAAGTCAATCGTTAAGGACTTGTTTGTTTCTAAAACAGCCAGTAACATTCAAAATGCAGCCGATTCGTCAAATGAGTAGTAGTTTGCATCAAAGGCTTGATAAAAATAAAAAATATACACCATGCAAATGCATCATACTAGTTTTCCGTTCCCTAAAATAAATTAATCGAAATGGGTAAGGTTAACAAATGATACGTCGTCAGATTGCTTCATTGTTCAATGATTAGCATTTTGAAATTTTTTCAAGCCTTAAAGCAGCAACCCCACCCCGTGAACTCAAGTTTATAACCCTAACCAATCGCTCACAAATTTTAAAAGAAAAAGGGGTTGACTTGTTACCTTGGCTAGGGGGCAAAGCCAGAGAGGTTGAATACTCGACTAAATTGGATTCTGTGTAAGTTAGTCTATCGTTGTGTGTCTGTTTGGAAAACAACATTTGCAATTTTGTTCAGATTTGGTTGAAATTTCATGACAAGCTTTACTGCATGAAATTCACGAGTTCGACGCTAAAATTCCTACCTCAAATATATACGTTTTGGGAGGAAAGTGGAGTTTGTGGTACAGCAGTGAGCAGAAATACAAGTGAAGCAGCATAGCACTGCCCTGTGGAGCTCTGGGCAGAAATCATATAGGTTTATGCCGCGTTAATAAGAAAATAAACTAATGTATTATATCATCGCTAGCTCGGCCGAATCCTCATGATCTTCAAAATTCAATTAGGCCTACACGCCAAATAGGTCAGTAATGTATTGCAGATATATTTTATGTACAACTAATTTAAAGTAGCTAACACACATACTGTATTTATAATAAAAAGAAACTTTGTCAGGCTAACTCATGGAATTTAAAAAGAAACTTTCTTTGCCTGAACTCCTGAAATTAACAGGTATTTTCTTTTTTAAGTTGGTTTCGTTC
>JAHWFP010135803.1:52774-89409 GCA_023313725.1 Lithobius niger | reverse complement strand
ATTTTCTGAATTGTACATTTGATTATTTCAATTAAAAATCACCAATTTTTATCCGTGTACATTTTAACAAGTAAAATGAAACTTCAATCATATAACCCCTTTTTTTACGGCACACTTGACGTTTTTGTTTGTTTGTTTATATATGATTGAAGTTCAATGCTAGCAAAACTAAAAAAAAAATTAACATCTCCGTTTCTATTCAATATTTTTCAACGAAACTGCTTACTACGCAATTTTCATTTATTTCATTTAACGTTCGAAGTCTTAATCGGTGGGATTAGCTTGGCGAAAGAGCTTGGCATATTTGATATCACGACTTCACATGGCCGAAAGCTTGGCGGGAAACCTTAACAAGTTTTGTTTTGGGGTAGATATCAGATCTTTTTGGTCCAACTTGATAAAATCTATTTTTTTTTTTAGCAAATATGAGATGACCAATCTAGTTTTCTGGTCCATGTCTGTTTTTGTTGTTGTTGGCTTTCGTTACATTTTGAGGAAAGCAGTCACTTTTTTTCATATAATAGTATTTCTTATTAGTACTGCAGACGCACGGATTTATTCAATGTTCAGTTTGGCATTGTTGCATAATAACGATGTTTAAAACAATGTAAAACAATTAATTTGGTAACTTTGAAGTTGTCAGGCGACCAAAGTCTCCCGATCAAACAAGTGTCAGCCTTTTTTGTCGCATTGTTATTTATCCTCACATGCCTGAAAACAGCCAAACTATCTTAGCTGTAAAGACACAACGTGTCAAGTGGTCGCCATGCTCATACGTATTTTATCTGGGTAGGTGTTATCGTTTATCATTGTGGCTGCGACACACTAGCGTGTGTCTTGACATATTCTTATTCTTTCAGAGCTGAGCTGAATTGTTTCAAAGTGGGCAGCAACAGTCAGGGTCTAAAAGTAAGGGTCAAAAGTAAGAGGCAAATAGAAGGGCAAAATGGTAAGGGGGTAAGTGTTTGTTTGCAAGATGGCGAGGCCAGTGCAGCGTTTTTTGCTTGCCGTATGTCAGCAGGGCATTCTAACACAGGCAGAAGCTCTTTGTGGTTTAGTGTCGAAGGAAAGGTACCAGGAAATATGGAGGTTGGCGGCAGACATTGGTATGGATGAGGTGGACCTGAATTTATATGGGTTGAGTGAACGAAACGAAGAGACTGTGAATCTAGGGTTGAATTATGCTAACATAGGCACCACGAAGGACAACAATGCAGATCGTAACAATGTGGTTAATGTGGAATTGGGTGGAGATCGGGATTCCGATAGGAGAGGAGTGATTAGGGACGGGGTTTACCATAGGAAACCCAGTGGTGGTGAAGGCGGGTCAGCAGGTGTGGGGATGCCAATTGCGCCCAAAGCTTCCTATGTGGCTGTAGTAACCTCCCGGGTGAAGCCAGTGGTGGAGGACGAATCTGCTGCATTTGAGTGGAGAAGGGTGGCCAAGATATCGTTGACCATGAGCCACAGGAGGTCCCACGTGACCTCGCCTGGCAACAGCGTTTGTATAAAGGAGCACTGGCAAACATTCCCATGGATAGGACGCTTGTTGTATTGGCGGCTGAAGCTGGTCTCCCGTATTTGTTGGAAAACGTGCGTGTTGCACTGGCGGAAGTTGTTGATCTGCGACTAATTGCTGGCCTGCGTTAGTTTGGGACAAATAACGCCTTCCAGGTAGAATTCGCGGACCGGGAGGCAAAGATGCTGGTAAAGGAGAGGGGCGTCTTCATGTAGGAGGCCACCCAGCGACTGTCTATGACTTGCAGGATCGCTCCCTCAAGTTCCGGATGCATTGGCTCCCGCTGGACTGCCTGATGCAGCTATTGTGAGAGCTTTGACAGATTTCGGGGAAGTTTCTGGTTTGCGGCACGAGTACCACTCAATGGAAGGATTGCGTCATTGCCGTACTGAGATTAGGTGCGGTACTTTGAAGCTAAGGGACACAGTGCTCGTTGAGGACGTACCTGATGTAGTTAGTCTTAGGAGTCGCCTCCATGTTGTTTGTGAAGGACAGGCCACCCAGGTGCCTGAAATGCAGGAACAGAGGACACATGAGACGATTTTGCCCGTTAGATGTCTGCCGTGTTTGTAACGTGGCCCTACCTCGTGACGCCCTGTGTGTTTACCTCGCACCTCCTGTGCCTTCCCAACCTGTAGCTGCTGTAGCGGAGGCAGTAGGTACCCTTGCTCCTGGTGGGGCCAATGGCCCTCCATCGAGTGCTCCAGCAGCTGATTCTTCAAGCGCTTGGTCTACGCAGAGGAGGCCACGGCGACGAAAGACTTCGGCTTTGGCCAGTTCTCCACCTCTCCCAAAGCAGGTGGCAGTGGAGGAGAACCGTTTTTCACTCTTGGCTGGTGAGGAAGATTTCGAGAAGGAGGAAAGTGGTGATTTTCTGAACGGTGCTTTAAAGTGGCTTCAGTGGGTGATTTGTTGGAAGGTGGTGGGGAGGGGACCCTGACGAAAGAGTGCCCGGATTCTGCAGCAGCTGGTGTTAGTGGTGGTGAAGGTGCTCAACTTTGTGGTGTCAGTATGGGAGGTGATATACCAAGGGAAAGTGTTCCTAATGGTGGAAATATGTGTGTTGCCAATTCGGAAACCAGTGCTTCAGGACTGTTAGCAGATGATGATCAAGTTAGCAGCTTAGGCAGTGTAGATGTGGTGTGTAGTGACGCAGCATTGTCATGGTCCAGTGAGGTAGCTATGCTGAATGGGGAGTCAGATGGTGGTGAAGTGTCTGTTTCAAACAGGAGGAACAGTGACATGTTTTCTCAAGAAGGAGAAAATGAACTGCTGATGGTGCAGGTATCTCCGTAGTGTGTTGTGATGTTATCCTACTCCGTTCGTCATTTGTACTTGGAATGTATGAGGTATAGGGAATAACGGGAAGAGTTGGAATGTTTGGGAACTAAAGTTGAAATTTTGGGATTGGTTGAAACCAGGCTACCAGTCGGGTTTGCCCCACGTCAAAATGGTTTTTTGTGTGTCGCTGGTCCTGGCAGTTCGGGGGTGAGGGTGCTCATTAAGGATTGGGTCCAGTTTGTGACCCCCCTCCTTTCAGGGGTGCAGGGCTATTGATCGTTGTGATGCCCATGGGCATCTGATTGCTGAATCCATGGACTGTTTGGGCCTCTCTGTGCTGCAGAATGGCACACCAACGTTTGTAAGGATCTGGAGACCAGATCCAGGAGTCGGTCCTGGATATGTTCCTCTGCTCGAACGAGCTGGCTTCCTGGTTCTCATTTGAGGTATCATCAGATTTACGGGGTAGCGACCACTTTCCTGTGGCGTTAACCTGGGATGGCGGGGGGCGCGGCCGTCTTGGTGGTGTTGTACCACAGGTTCCGCCAGTTGTCGATTCTGGTGAGTTTGCCCCTTGGGTTAGAAAGTGGGTTGGTGGGAGGCGTGGTACCAGGTGCTGCCTGCGTGGAAAGTCTGGTAGACGGGGCCGTGTGGTGGTGAGGAGGACTTTGGTGTGTGTGACTGCTGTGCGGGACGTCGGCGTGCCTGGCAGCAGTTATGCCGATGTGGGTCTAGCCAGCGGTGGTTCAAGTTTGTTGGGATTGCCCAAGAAACTCGGTTTCTTCTCTGCAGGGAGAGGGTGATGTTCGGAGCAAAGCTTTGCGACCAGGTCTCTTGGGGCCTTTTTCTGTCGTGTATCTGGGCCTTGGTACGCCCACGTGATGTGCTACTGTTGCTTCGGTTTTTGGCTACTCCAACGAGGTTCTTATGGGCCCAAAGATGGCTGAGGCTTTTAATGCTAATTTCATGGAGATCTATGGTGCACTTAGGGGTCCTCCTCCCCCGCCCACCAACATGGGGGTCCCCCAGGGTAGTTGCCTGAGCCCGGCTCTGTTTGCAGTGGGGATCAACGCTGTCCTAGTGAAGATGAAGTCTCGGTCAACGTGGTCGCCTATGCAGATGACGTGGCAGTTTGGCTTACGGGGAGAGACTTGCCTGTGGTTTTGGCTTCTCTTGAGGCAGCCATTGCAAGGGAGTCGTGTGCACTGGTGGCTAGAGGCCTTTAGCCAGTGCCAAGACAGAGCTGATGATTTTCTGCCGGGGGGAAACCTGGGAGAGATCCATTTTGGTAAACAGGTCGCGGGTCTCAGCGAAGCCGTAGGTTTGCTACCTTGGTTTTTTGCTGGACCCGCAACTGTTATGGACCCACGATGTAGCAGCCGTGAAGCAAAATGTGTCAGCCCGGTCGAATGTGCTGCGGTCCATCGCTACTAATGCATCCGTTGCGAAGCGTGCCACTGTTGTTTCCTTTTACAAGGTCTATGTTCGCTCTTGCGCGGATTTTCGCATCCCTGTTTTGGCAGCTCTTGGCAGGCAATTAAGGATGTTGATTGTTCAGGTGCTATGAATCAGTGCCCTAGAGTGGTTTGCCGTTTTCACCGGTTGTTTGCCGTCTACCCCGGTGCTTGCCCTACCTGTGGAAGCTGGCGAGCACCCTGTTGCCTTGCAGGCCAGGAGCTGTTGGCTAGAATCTGTCTGCGGGCGGTTGGGAGGTTGCAGGACAGACCCCTTGGGTCTTTTTCTGTTGGACTATATGTCCCTGTCAAATAAGGCCCGTGGTTTGCTTGGTGCTCCAGGCCAGGGGGCCTCACTTCAGCTGGACGGGATGGGTGGCTTTCCAACACCGGTTTCTGTCCATCCAGTGGGCCCGTGGCTGTGGTGTCCGGTGGCGGTGGCTTCTGTGCAGTTGGAAAGAGGCATGACTAGTCGTTCGGCTGTTCAGGTGTTCTGTGACGCATCCTTCTTCATGGAACGGGGGGATGGGCGGGGGGGGCTTTGGTGTCTGTGTTCCGTGTTGGCGGCTAGAGTACCGGTTCTCTCTTCGCCCTCTCCCCTTGGCCTTCGTGGGGGAGCTTCCTGCTATTTCTATGGCACTAGACATTGGTTCAGATATGCAGTTGCCTGAATTCTGCGTACTCACTGACTCGTTGGCAACTATTGGCTTCCTGAGGCGTTGTTTTCAGTCTCTCCAATGTTCCCAGTGCGGCAGGTAAGTCTCCATTGAGTGGACTGCGGGCCACTCGGGCTGCTTTGGTAATGAGCTGGAGGACAGTCTCGCCAGGCAGGGCTCGGATGGCGAAGAGGTGTGATTAGTCTTTCCATGGGTCCCAGGGACCTACGTCCTGTGGTTGCGAGGATTGTTGTGCGTGAGTGGGCTGCGGAGTGGTCCGCCAGTCCAGTCGGCAGGGGTTTGCACGAATTGCACCCAACCACAGCCTACCCTAGGTCTCTTGACAGTTCCTCCCATCACGATGCGGGTTTGCTCTCCAGACTTCAAACTGGGCATTTTCAGCTCAAGGCTCACATGTTCAGATTGGGGTGGTCTCGCTCGCCTCTTTGTACCTGTGGCGGTGGAGAAGAGACTGTACGTCATTTTTTGGTGGAATGCCCTTTTTGGGCTGCTCAGCGGCACTTTGCCCACAACGTAGGGATCGACCCGGTTCGTGTAGCCCTCAGCGTCTCCCCACACTCAGTGTTAGGTATAGGCTCCCTGCGCAGGACCTTGGGGTTTTGTAAGCAACACAACTGTTCACCTAGAGTTCCAGGAGTCTCTCTTGTTCCCGGTACCTTGTGCATAGGGTCCAGGGTGCTTGCTGGTTTTTGGTGGTTTGTTAGTTGCTTGGTTTTCTGGTGGCATTTGGTGTCCGTAGTTTTAAGTAGGTTAGACTGAGCACTTGGTGTTATAGGCCTGTAAGCTCAAATAAAATAAATCAGCAACAGTCACTGCATGCGCGCTCGTTGACACATATGCAAACAAAAAAATTACTGCCAACAATCCGCACCAAGTTAAACAAGAAACATTTCATCAATTCAGTTGTCGAGGACATCATTGCGACGCCACAGCCACAAACAAAGTACACGGATTACAAACAAAAACGTCAAGTCTGCCGTAAAAGAAGGCTTATACGGATGAAGTTTCACTTTACTTGTAAAAATGTACACAGATAAAAATTGATGATTTTTAATTAAAAAAATTAATCTAATTTTCAGAAAGTTAGATTTGTTTAAGTGCTGTTCTGCTTTAACAATAATTTAATTGCTAAAGCAATGCAATTTTATCAATTGTACATTTGATTATTTAAATTAAAAATCATCAATTTTTATCCATGTAACATTTTAACAGGTAAAGTGAAACTTCAATCATATAACCGTTAGTTTACGGCACACTTGATGTTTTTGTTTGTAATTTTATGTAGTTAGATCCCCTCCCCTGAATTTGTTTCTAAAAGCTAGTTAAAGGTAATTGTTGGCTTTCCAGTAGGCTAAGGCACTCTTCCCCCTCGCCAACTTTTTTTTTATTCAAAAGCTACCTAAAGGTGCATGCCTCCTTCTTTGTTGGTAACTTGTCCAAAAGTGGAATTCTTCAAACCCAAGGTCTCCCTCCATCTGAAATTACATTCTAAACGCTAATTAAAGGTGTGTGCCTACTTGTTGGCAATGAGTTAGTTTTACAGCATACATATTAAACGTGGAGTGGACGAAAAAATGGCATGTTTTTTTTTTTAATGTCAACTGTGACTGATAAAGAATAGCAATGGAAAGAGGCTTTACTCAACGCACTCCCTTGCATGTCTCAACTTGTTACGCAACAAAATGGCTACGGCCACAGAATGCATCCAGGGAAACCCCCTGTGACGTCACACAAAATGCTCGACCGAGCAGTCCCACAGAAAGTTTTAATTTCTTTTATTATTAGTCCCTACACTTGAAGCTCTGACTACGTCCTGGATGTCCTTGAGTCTCTTATCAACTATAAGACCTACTGTTAACCTCTCCAATATCTAGACACACACTAGTGTGTCGCTGGGAAGTGGAAAGGCGGCCACTAGCAGACTGTCTTTTAACTGTAACGACCTTATGCCTTATGCCTACTGATGTATATGCCCCATGCGGTAGAAATGTTTGAAAATCGTTGGAATCTGGTGCCTTGGATCCAGTAATGAAGAAAACATCAACATTAAAGTGTGGAAGCGTGTCCTTTATGTAGAAAAAGTTCCCTCAATAACGTTGATTTGTGTTACTGGCTAGCTAAGGACAGGCTGCCATGTTAATTCTCATAGGATATAAAGACACGTCTACAGCTCGTTAGGGAAGTTCACGTATCTGAATTTTGGCACACAGGTAAAGAGTAGTACGGGGAAGTGCCTTTTTCTAAAATGGAGGTTGCAGCTAGAAGCACGTGGATCTGAAATGGTGCATAAATGCAAAATTTTTCTTGTAACCATTGTTTGCATTGTCACTCTACAGTCTATTATAACATGCTTAAGTGTTATACCCGCATTGTTTCAGTACTTCATTTTCAGAATACATTGTTGCTGCAAAGAGGCGGAAGTGTCGTTGGATTGTTGTCATGTAATGTTGCTGTAATATGGTACTGGATACAGGGCGTACGGCTTCGGGCTATGGCTCCGCACCTGCTACAGCGAATCTAGTCTGTCTCCTCTGCCCCCCCCCCCCCCCCTGCCCCCTCCAATTTCCTCCTGCCCTTTCCCGAGATAAATGACTGGTCCCTTATCGAGCTAGCGGGTGTTACCACGTTACACCCGCCTCCTTGGTAATACCACACTAGTTGGATTTCACCTCGCCTTCTTTTTGTTACACATATGCGCAATCTGACCTAAGCTTAAAACAGATGCCGACTACTAGCTAACGATATCGGCTTCTGGCTCGTGTATATACGGTACACCAGCAGGAGAATGTGACGTGTTCAGTCTTTCGTTCTTTAACATCGCACTTTATAATTTTTCATGCAAGTTTTTTTTCAGTGATTTATTATCATAAATCATTTAAATTTTTACCACATTAGTCTTTTAGAATTTCGATTTCATGGTATTTATTAACAAACGACTATAATTTAGTAACTGCAGACACACAGAGCCTTCTCTTGGCCGATTTTAGCAATGCTTAGGTGGAGTGCAAGCCCAGCTAAGATAGTAGCTGCGCTCCACTCCAGGCCGGTCAGCTTGCTTCTGTTTAGTAACAGACACGCTAGGAGTCGTCCAGTACCGTACGGATTGAGAACCCATAGGAATTTGTATCTGGACTAATTGAATGCGTGAAAAGCCCTCAATATGCGCCAGATCTCGCAATTTGATCGTTACCTTTACGTGTTTAAAGTTTAAAGCATAAATTTTGTTCAGAAACCAATCCTCATGCCGTACGGAACTGGACGATCCTGGCGTGTCTGTCACTAACTAATACCGGAAGACCACAGCGCTGACGGGCCTGGAACTTGGAGCGAGGAACGCAACTACTATCTCAGCGGGCCTTGTTGGAGTGGCCCAGAGTGGCCTATCGTTAACTGGAAGAAGCCGCCGACGCCTAGCCTTGCCCTTCTCGTTGGGGAGAAATAATTTTAAGAACTGTTGGAGTGGTGTTGTATAAATATTAATAAAAACAAAGAATGTTAAGTCCTTTTGTTATTACTTATTTTGAATTGGGATATACTCCAATAAAGCAGCCCTCTTACCTTTGTGGATAGCACTAGTACGCTAAAACGTTTTCCCACTCGGCTTGTAACCAAACTAAAACAGTATTTTGCCGGCCCTCCTGCCTGGCCGGCTGAAAACTGTTTCTGTTGCCTAGTATATTTCCTACTGGAAGTATGCTGAAGTATGGAAGTATTTCCCTGAAGTATGCTTCTCTTGCTGGAGTTTTAAAGTTACCTCGAGACGGACAGCTGCGTAACCCCTCCTGCGCATGCACCAGGATCCTCTATAAAAGCATCGGGCGTGACTAGCCCTCCATCTTTATCCTCTCGAAATGTCAATAGGTGAGTCAAGAGGGGAGGTAGAGTGGGTTCAGGTATTGTATATTTCCTACTAGGCAACAGAAACAATTTTCAGCCGGCCAGGCAGGAGGGCCAGCAAAATACTGTTTCTTTTGCCGTTCGGAAATATACAATACCTGAAAATTTGTAGCATTTTCAGCAGACCTCGTCAACTCAGATGGTGGGCACCCTTGACAAGTACCCCAGCGTTACGAGCTGGCTTACCCCCAAAAAGATACACTTTGCACTTTATTGAAAACAGGAAGAAAAAGGAAGTTTGGATCTTTTTTGTAAAATATTGTGGCCTTGAAAAGGGCCGTTTGTGTAGGGTCTTGCTTCTGCTTCAAGACCTCATGTTCAGGACGTCTGCTTCAGGACATCAGTCTTGTCGGTGTCTGTTTTCTGTGCTTAAGGTGGTTGGATGACATGTCTGGCTGTGACGATGGGTCCTAGACGATGTAATTCATTTTCCTGGGTTGTCATCTCTCGAAAATAATGGCTTGTGAATACCGTCTTCTCCAGGAAGCTGCCTGCAGGATTTCATTGATGCCTATGTTGTTATGAAATGCCCAGGAGGTTGAAATCGCATGGAGTTCGTGTGCCGTGATGCTGATATTGTTGTCAGTACAGTCTCTGTTGAGATCTTCGTAGGCACTGTGAATGACAGAGTTAATCCAGGTTGATATCATGGCTGCTGTGGTGATACCAAAGTCAACTCTAAAGGGTAGGAACAATTGGTTGCGGCCTTTGCAAAACTCGTTGTTTTCAGTTCTTTTGATGTAGCAACGTAGTGCACGGACTGGGCAGAGGAATCGTTCAGATTCATCTCCGAGTATGTTCGTGAGAGCGGGGATGACTATTGGCCTTGAGGGTTCACATGGTCGTTGTGTTTTTGCATGAAAGGAGGCCTTTGGTCTTAAGTGAATTGCCGTGAAGTTCTCGTGGAAGAAACAGCAAGTGGGATCAATCGATTACGCTTGGATTTCGCTTTAGCGAAGGCTTAAAGCGAGGCTAGTTAAGAAGACGGTCTTACGTGTTAGTAAGTTCAAAGCACAGTTCAGTAGAGGTTCATAAGGGGCTTTCATTAAGAAGTTTCGTACGATGGATATGTCCCAGTCTGGAAAGGTTCTTTGTATGGATGGTCTTTCAACTTCAAACGTTTTGATAAATGTTGAGATGCGAAAGTCGTACAGAAGATGTGAAGATTCTGCTGCTTTAAAGGCATAATTTAGGGCGGATCTGTATACAAGGATTGTGGAGCCTTTAAGTCCTTCTTTGAATAGTTCATTTAGGAAGCTTAGAATTTATGTTAGAGAGGGATTGATTGGATTGACTTTCCTTCCGTGACACCAATGAAACCAACGTTTCCAGTGACTGTCGTAGATTCTGTTTGTTGAGTCACGGATTGCCTTGCTTCCGACTCTGGATGCTTCTTCAAGAATTCCAGCCTCTTTGAGGAGTTGGGTGATAGTAGCCACCCTTGTAGGTGCAGGCTGTTGCTGTGCTGGTTGAGGAGGGTCCCTTTTCTTTGAGACAACAGATCTGGAATTTCTGGTAGACTTCTTGGATGGGCTATGAGAAGCTGTAGTAGAAGGGGGAACCAAGGTGCTGCTGGCCAATTTGGTGCTATCAGCAGGAATAGACCTGGCGTGGTTTGAATTCTTTGTAGAATTGTTGGAAGAAGCTTGAACGGTGGAAAGAGGTAGGCATGAAGGTTCTTCCAGGGGAAGGTAAGGGGATCCACTGTCCAGGCTCTGTCGTCGGGAATCGGGCTGATGAATTGGCGAAGTTTGGCATTCTGTCTCGTGGCAATAGGTCGATCATGGGTTTGTGCCAGAGGTTGAATAGCGCTTCACAGATGGATGTCTTTAGAGACCATTCCCCTGAAGGTGGTTTCTGGCGAGACAGGGAGTCTGCTTTCACGTTGCGATTTCCAGGTATATGGAGTGGAGGGATGGTTGTTTGGAGAGCGATGCAAAGTCGAAATATTTCGGAAATGATGTGATGGAGACGACGGGAGTGAGTGCCACCTTCTTTGCAGATATAGGCGACTGCGGTGGTGTTTTCCTGATTGGACTTGGACTGTTTTTCCTTGAATGAGGTTTTGGAAGTGGCGAAGTGTATTCAAAATTGCCTTCATTTCCAGGATGTTGATGTGGCCCAGTTCATGGTTTGTCCATGTTCCTGATATTTCTGTTTGGTTTATGTGTGCTCCCCATCCTTGTAATGATGCATCTGTTAAAATGATCAGGTCGGGTTGTAGTTCGTGAAGGGGAACTCCTTGAGATAGTGTCTTGATGTCTGACCACCAGAGGAGACTTTCGAAGGGGAAGGTTTCGTCTGTGAGGGATGTCATGGAGGATGTTGGATGAATGTCTTTCCAATGGTCGATTCGGAAATGATGGAAAGGTCTCGTCATCCATTTAGGGCACAAGAGATGCCATGGAGTCCAAGGTCCCTATCAGGCAGTTTAGGTCTGTAAGTGTGTGACTTGGGTTTTGACGAAAGTTTCTGCAGACGGTTAAGGTCGACTCGATTCAATCGGGTGAAGGAGTGATGGTTGCAGATGCGAGATTGAATGAGACTCCTAGGAAGATGAAGGACTGAGCTGGTTGTAGGCAAGATTTCTTTATGTTGATGCCGAACCAAGGTTTGAGAGGAGGGTCGTAGTGAATTCTTGGTTTGAGATAAGTTGGGTGGGTGATTCGTGGTTGAGGATATATTCGTCCAAATACGCACTTACTGGAATTTGGTTCTGGTGCAAGTGGGCTAGAACAGGTTTCAGGACAGCTGTGAAAATTCTTGGTGTGGCATTTAGTCCGAATGGTAGGGAGATGAATTCGTAGACGCTTCCTTCGTACATGAATCAGAAAAGATGATGGAGTACCCGATGGAGTGGGATGTGAAGATAGGCATCTTCTAGATCGAGAGAAATGGTCCAGTCGTTTTTGTTTAGATTTTGCCGAATGGTTTTGAACGTTTCCATCTGGAAGTGAGAATTTTCCATGAACTTGTTTAGTGGATTCAGGTTGAAGATTAGTCTTTCTCCTCCGGTTTTCTTGGGTATGAGGAAAATGGTGCTGTAGAATCCGGGTTGATTTGGATTTGGGCTTTTATGGATGGCTCTTTTTTGGAGAAGTTCTTGAATTTCCATGGATAGCTGAGGATTTGTTTTTTATGCGAATTGCCAGGGAGGAGGTGTTATCAATTTTGGTTTGGACAGGAAGGTGGGATGAAAGCCTTCTGATATGATGGAGAGGACCAACTTGTCTGTTGTGATACTTTCCCAGGCCTGGCGAAAGTGTTGAAGGCGGCCGCCAACTGGGATGGATGAGATGTGTCATCGGTTGTGTGATTTGCTGTGTGAGGTCTTGGATGAGTAGCTGCAGCGGTCTGGTGTTGAGGCTCTGTTGTTGCTTTTTCCTCTACCTCTGTAATTGGGCTTACTTCGACAGGACTGGTTGTCAGAGGGATTCTTTGATGGTCCTGGGTCATGAAATGGGTTGGCTTTGAGGCATTTAATGAATGTGAGTTTTTGTAATCCGATTTTTTTGGGACTGAAATGAAAGGACTTCTGATTCTAGTAAAAGGCTTTGTTGTATCTTGGCTTGCGTGAGTTATCCAAGTGCGGAGCGAGTTTTGGGATTAGTCTGCGGAAAAGAGAGTCCATTTCGTGGATTGGTTGATTCCTCAAGATGTGACGAGTGGAGTCATTGATGTTCGTTGAAGTGTTTAGGGCTGCACCTCTTAAAAGAAGAGAGTGCCTTTGTAGACCAGTTCATGGAGTGGTATACTGCAAACGACGTCTTCTTGAAAAGTTGCTGAATAATGCTGTTGAGACATGCAGCTTCAGGTTGGCTGAATTCAGTAGAGAGTTTTTCGCACAAGGCGTTGATAGCCATGTAGATCACATCCGCTTGAGAAAGGGCACGGAGACTGAGACGGGTGATCTTGTCGATGTCTTTTAGGACTGCGGAAGGGATGTCGATCCGTTTGGTGATGTGGAGGGCTGTTCTGAAGTCCATCTTTGCGTCAGGAGTTAAAAATTCAGACTCGGGGTAAGTACCGAAGTGGCGCAGCCATGAGTGCGGAAGAACCCATTTTTACGTTCAGGCTTGGGAGGAGGTGGGTCCTTGTCCAGTTCTAATGGTTCCCCTTTTTCCAAGAAGGTGCCGCCATTGCGTAGAAAAGTTGTGAGAAGTGTCGTTGACTGACCAAGCATGGGACGGGATTTGAGAGTCTTGTCTCATTGACAGTATCCAATTCCTGTGGTGAGCCCGCTATTTTCCGTTGCGGTAGTCGCAGTCGGTGAACGGTCCGGAATGGATTCTTCAACCTTGCAAAGGAGTTCGGACAGTGGGATAGATAAGTTTTCGTCGTCATTATCTTCATTCGTTAAAATGGGCGTGGCATGACGATTCCAGTGAGTTTGAAGATGGTTTGAAGATTCATGACGTGACGAGTTGATTAGGACTGATGCATAATCCAGATCGGTTTTGGATGTAGTTGAACGGTCCGGACTGTAGTGACGTTTCTTCTTCATTTTGGGGGGAACAGATGGTTGGATGAAGACAGCTTCTTTTTCTCTCTTCTTAGTGGAATGGTTGGAGGATTTAATCCCAGAAGAGCTTTCTGGTGAGAGGTGTCGTTTGTGGAAGAAGAGGACGAGTTGGTTATCCAATCTTTAGTTTAGGAATGGCTGCGTGATGATGATGGTGGCTTGTTTGTTGTGGACTTGTATTAAAATTGACGTATGGCATGGTCCATTAAGGCGTGTACCTGTGATGAGGACAGAGGCTGATCGATGTAGTGGGCTTGACAGTCCGAGTTCTTGGAAGAACGTGATGACAAGTCGACTGGAAAATCGGACAAAGATCGATGCGACTTTGAAGAGTATGATCTGTGGGATTGCTTCCTTTTCTTGGCCTTCTTAATTGAAGAATGTGATGAGAGTTGGCCACACGGAAGTGGTGATGCAGATGGAGAAACTTGATTTGATGGACTGACAACAATATCCAGATCAATGGGCGACGAATTGCGAGGCGATCGGGTGGCCATCTTGGTTGCAGGATCAGTCGTCTTTTCTTTAGAACAGGCCATGGCGTAGTCTGCTTGAGCGTGCGCTGGCTGTCCGCGATCTTGAAAGTCGGACTGCTGAAATCAGGACAGGGACAGAACTGTTGCTTGAAGACCGGACAGCGAGAAACGAAGGTAGACGTAATCCTACCGCTGGAGGGAAAAGATGGCGAGCCGGTCACACCCGAATGCTTTTATAGAGGATCCTCGCACATGCGCAGGAGGGGTTACACAGCTAGCCGTCTCGAGGCAAGTTTAAAACTCCAGCAAGAGAAGCAAACTTCAGGGAAGAATGCTACAAATCTTCAGGTATTGTATATTTCCGAACGGCAAAAGAAACTAAGCTAATTAATATGAAACTGTACCGCTTGCGGTATGCGCTCAGTATGCAAAATAACTGCAAAATAATTAGCTTTAGTTAGTTTAATATCAGGTTACAGGCTTTGTGCAGAAACAGTAATCACATTACAGTCATCATACCCTGAGTGCTTCTATGAAATCGATAATTTGTGTGTTTTAGCACGTAACTCTTTTCCAGATGTAATTTCCCGAGACTGAAGGTCGAGCTACTACTAATTTGCTGGAAAAGAGTTGAGTGCTAAAACGCACAAACTATCGATTTCATAAAAGCACAAATGGAATTCTGTGAGAGAATTTTGGTTTACTTTCCACAAAATGATACATTTGACATCAGAATTTATTTACGTATTAACAGTTTTGAGTATACTAACCCAATCAATGTTTACGATGCCTTCTATATTTACGATGTTTTAGACGTTTACGATTTAACGATGGTTAGACTTTACGATGTGTGTTCTCTATTTGGCACAGCGGTACTCTCCCCCTTCGCATTTTATCTACCAATCTGTAATTTCGTTTGCTCAGCGTTGGTTTTTCGTATAGGCCTAGCCTAATTTTTATCCCGCTGTTACACCAAGTTAAACGTATCGTACCAGAGAAGATCTTCGTGTTGCCGTCAAAGTCTGACGATTCACGAAAGTGACATCATCGCCGTAATACGGGCGTAACTATTCCTGAATCCTGCCGACAAGCAGCTTCGTGTTTCAGTAAAAGTCCGACGATTAACTAAGATGATGTAATTTCCCTATCATGTGGGCGTAACGAGAATAAATGCAAACAGCGTCCTCTAAATGATATATATTGTATAGATCTGTGGTTTGTTTGTTGGCGACCATTCAGAGATGAGTAAACTTTGATCTGTATAATTACTGAAGCAGAAAGCTGTGGTGTGGTCTTCTCAGTGTAAGTCTCCATGATACTAGTTTTGTACTGAGAAAAAGAACAAAAATTCTCGACGAAAGCTCTAGGGCTATTACTACTGACAGGAATTTATTGTTATTATTATTGAATTTATTGCAAATATCACCGCAGCTGAGCGGCTTACAGAAAAAAAAAATCGGCGCTATGGCTGAAGGCGGTGGCTTCTAGGACTAATCTAAAGTGTATGTTTTTTTTAGTCCGTTGCTGAAGCTGATGCCTTATCATTTTAGTATGTGACCAAGGCCAGAAAGTACTAGGCATAAATTAAGTTTTGTGAATCACAATTACTCGAGCCGAGTGAGAAATGCTGTAATACATGTGGTTTTTTTTCTTTTTTACCATTTGTAATATTTTCTCCATTCTTCACATCAAAATTACTTTGATTATGGTCTAAAAAATGGCTTTGAGTGCTCGAGGCCACTAGCCTTATGGATCGGTTTCCCTTATCACTGCTACTAAAAATAGACTTCTCTGAAAATATTAAAGG
Source organism: Lithobius niger (assembly GCA_023313725.1). NCBI lineage: Eukaryota > Metazoa > Arthropoda > Chilopoda > Lithobiomorpha > Lithobiidae > Lithobius > Lithobius niger. Next base: position 73,776 of record JAHWFP010135803.1, on the reverse strand, counting down.
AAGGAATTTCATATTCGAAGTAAGTTACCTGTGAATTTCATGCACCATTTTCATGAAATTACAACCAAATCAGAACATTGCAAACGTTAGAGCTTTCCAAACAGAAAACACACAAACAGTGACACACAAAATCCAAATTCAGTCGAGTATTCAACTTCGCCCACACGACCAATAAAAATGGCTCAAAATTAATTATTTATTTATTGAGTGTCACATGTTAAGCTATTGAAGTTTTTAATTGGTCAAATTTCCTTGCCAATTGATTTCTGTTTCTTTTGTTTTTAGACTTCGGACAGCTGAATTAACAGATGAGAGAGTGCGCATTATGAACGAGGTTGTTTCCGGCATGCGAATCATCAAAATGTATACTTGGGAAACTCCGTTTGCTACAGCTGTGGAAGATGCCAGAAGGTAAACATGAGTAAATAAAAATTTAAAAAAAAAATTAAAACTTGATGACAACAACTAATATATAATACATCTGTAAAATCACTTTTGTAATATACATCTTTACTATTTTCGTAAAGATATGTACATACATCGCCACATGCAAAATCCACCGTATCCTGACATCTGTATTATATCCGACAAAATCACCATCATCAGACAAAATGCGATAAATCATGTAATTTTTTGCTCACTTACACTTAAAAACACCCTTCTATGTGCCATGAGAATTTACATTACCTGATTTTTAGTATTCTACTTCTACTAATAATAATAATAAAATTTGTTGCGATAGCAACGGGTCTGGCAAGGACTGGGGAGTCACTAACAGCCAGCCACAATTACATGTAAATACATTGAACATAATAAGGCCAAGGAATGATGATGGTAAGAGGTTTGGGGACACGAATGCCTTACCACCAAGGTTAGACCTGCCAGGGACTCGAGGCCCCCGATGGCATCGCCAAATGTGCAGGACATGGGAAGGGTGTGAAAAGTGTTAAAAGGCCCAAAATGATGCTGTACAATAAAAAGTATAAACAGTGCTAAAAATTATATGCTAGTGAATACTAAAAACTAAAGCTGCCAGATGATGGGATTTGTCATCACTTAAAAAAAATAATTAAAAGTGTTAAAAGGCCCAAAATGATGCTGTACAATAAAAAGTATAAACAGTGAGATACTAGATATAGAAGACTTCAAGCCTTGCCAGCGTCGCTACCCTCTCTACATGAGCTCTGCGCAGCCTCCATAAGCTGAGTTGATGGCTGTTGCTTCATCTTTTCTTCGCTAGGGCCCGACCACATCAGATGTGCTGTGTACTCGCTCTACAGTTGCTTTCCTACGGTTACCTCTCTTCAATGTCGCGCGCTTAAGGTGCGCCTCGCAAACCGTTGGTCCAGATGGCCACTTCGCCTCTGTCTGCTGAAATTTCACACTCAGACCTGCCTCTGCCAGGATTCTCCACTCTTTCTGTGGCCTGCCCTTAGTCACCCCGGGACGTCACGCTACCCCCTACGGTTCCCCTTCAGGGGCCTTCTTCCTCGGTACCACCAACTTTTGCAGGTCCCACTCAGGATACGGCAACCACGTCTCCTCTCCAATGTGGCCAACCATGCCCTGTTCCTGAGTTACGAGCTCTACAAGAGAAATTATTTTCAGCTAAGGAATGGTATGCTCGTCTCAAATTGCAAGTGAAGGCCCGACGGGCCGCAACCAAGCACGCACTACGGCATCCACCAGACGGTCCCTTCGATATCTCTTCCCATTCATCACGACATTCCACCGGTTCATGGTCTATGGTAACCGTTCACCAAGGAACTCTAATGACTCTCTAAGGAACGCTTCCACGAGTTAATGGAATCCGCTCTTCGTTCCTTCAAATGTAAGCAGCCACCAGTGCCTGGTCCCTCTGCATTCACTGATGATTGGATAGCTGCCACCATCAAGAAACAGCGGTTGCCTTCTCGTGATGGCACCAGTCCATCACAATCAACCGGTTCGGCAGCCTTTCAAACAGTTCCTCCTTCTAGACCGTCGCATTCTCCCAACGACTCGGCATCCATCACCAGTATCCCGGTTTCACCTTCTTTTACCTCGGAGGACCTTCCTTCTTGTCATGCTCACTCTGATCCACCCTTTCCCAAGGATCCAGATCCTTCGGAAATTCCTCTTCTAGAACTCTTAAAGACCGTGTAAGATGTCATCCCAGACTTTTTTCTGTATAAATCGTCACCTGTCCCTGAACCAAACAAGAACCGTGGCCTGTCTATGGGCTTTGGGTTCGGTCTCCGGGATCGACTCCCTCGCCAACAACCGGTTCTCGGCCAGTCCACAACGTTGCTCACCACTCTTCTCCAAACAGGAGGTGTCCTTCTGTGTGGTGCTTCCCTTGAACTCGATACGGATCCTCCATCTTTACGGTCTGGTCGGGAGACATCATTCTTCCGTCCCACAGGCGATGGTACCAAATCCGAAAAATGTCGATACCTACCCACAGTCGAAATTTCTTATGATCAATCTCAAGATGGACTTCGGAACCTCTCTTTTTCTACCTCGTAAGGTCTCGGTTTCCTCTTCGGTTCTTCGCGACAACGACTGCCAGCCTCATCTCGACCTCCGTACGGCCTCACAAGCCGATGTTCTTAACACAGCTACTAATGCGCTATGCGAAAAACTTTCTGCGGACTCCCCTCTGGACCAAACACAGGACCTGGCTTCTCTTATCAGCTAGGTGTTCCGCAAGGTTTGCTTTGCTACATATCACTCCATGAACTGGTTTACTAGAGCCCTCTCCAATTCTACATTGTTAATCCATGATGTGGTCCTCAATACGGCTCCCAACCTTCACGATTCCACTCGTCACATTCTTCGGAACCAGCCCCTTCATGAATCGATACTCTTTTTCGCGGCCTCATTCCCAAGTTAGCCCCACATTTGGATACCACCCGCAAACTGAAGCTTCGTCCAAAGCGCTCTCGTCGTCCTCGGCCGCCTGGAGTCAATCACACGGTGACCTTATCGAAGATTAGGTTTCCCCACCTCCGGTTCGCTTTGATGACCGTCAACTCTCTCCACAACGTCAGGACCGTCTGCCCTTTCCGAACAAGGCCTCCAGACGCGGGCGTGTATGCTCCTGTGGCCACATTTCAACCCTCGACCGGTGCAGTCGCCTTGCTTCCTCCAGTCCTGGTAGGCGTTCCAGGCCGAACCATTGACAATTATTCCCTCCCTTTTCCAGTGGGAGGACGTCTGCGATTTTTCCTGTCAGCATGCCAAGACATCACTTCGGACCCGACAGTTCTTCCCGTCATAACTTACAATTTTCGTCCAGTCCACCTCAGTTCGTCCCCCCCCCCCCCCATTACGGTTCCCTCCATGGTCCACAGAGACACCCCCATAGGATCTTCTCATAGCCAAAATCTTCGGTCTTCTAGCAAAACATACTTTCCAGGCCACTCCCAATCCGGACCGGCAGGGATTTTACAGTCACAATTTGCATTGCCCCAAAAAGACAGGTGACTCCGATTCATTTTGAACCTTTGACCTCTCAACCGGTTCATCGACAATCCTCATTTACAAATGGAAGCAGTAGAACCCATCCACTTGTCCCTCATACACAGAGACTTCACCGTACGCCTCCTAACACGCCTCGGTTTCGGTATCAACCTACCCAAATCCTGGTTAACACCGTCGCGAACCTTCCTTTTTCTCGGTGTCTACTTTTTTCTGTCCCTGCAACCGTACTGCCCGACCCCGACAGGGTTGCAACCGTCAGTTCAAAATCCACGACTTCCTGCTTTTACCGACCTACACCCTTACATGACCTCAATTCACTCATCGGTTCTGTGGACTCACTCAGTCTGCTCTTCCATTACGGATGGTGGATGATGTGCCCCCTCCATCATTTTCGTATCTATGTATGGTCCAATCAACTATGCCGGCAACTCACTCCATTCTTCTCTTTCGACACCTTACTTTGGTGCATGGGCGTCCTTCACCTCACGACAACGGTACCACTGCACGAACCACCTCTGCAGCTCCACCTATTCACTGATGCCTCGCTACACGGTTAGGGGAGCTCACATAGGCGATAAAGTGACCTCGGGAACCTGCCCACCTGGAACCACAGACTACATCAACACTCTCGAACTTCGGGCGGTTCTTCACGGTCTCCAGCATTTTCAACACATAGTGGCAAGGAAGATTGTTCAGATTCACATAGACAACACTACCACGCTTGCCTACCTTCAAAAGTGTGGGGGCACCCGTTCCTGGACCCTTACCGTCACATCAGACATTTTTCTGCTCTGCATAACGCTCCAGACGGTTCTCCTCTCCTGACATTCTCATCAGGGGAATGGGCATTGAAGACATCTATTTGCGAATCGCTGTTCCTAATGTGGGGTCGTCCAATGGTAGATCTCTTTGCCACGAGCTTCCATGCCAGACTTCCCCAATTTGTCAGCCCAGTGCTGGACAAGAGGGCCTGGGCAGTGGAAGCCCTCACCCTGAATTGGAATCATCTCTTTCGATATCTGTTTCCTCCACCGAAACTCATCCCGTTCGCCATTCACCGGGTCTCTTCATCCTCATTGCTCCCAATTGGCCGTCAGCCACCTGTTCCCTCTATTACTATATTTACTTGTGGACTCCCCGCGGTGTCTCCCAGATATATCTGACTTGCTCTCCCAACAGAGGGAAACCGTGCTCTGCCACCACCCACGGTCGCTGTGGTTACGCGGGTGGCTACTATCATCCGATTACTCGAAGCGACAGGAATTTCTTCAGAACGGGCCTCGCACATTGCCTCCAGAGCCGTTTGGGCCTCCATCAACAAAATATGTGACAGCTACTGGCGCCGCTCGTTTCATTGGTGTCTCCACAACAGATTAGTCCAATCAATCACTCTATTCCCTACCTCTTATGGTTCTTAAAACGATCTCTTCGATGACGGACTTCGTTTGCCCACCATTCTGATTTACCAATCCGCTTTAAACATAGTCTTTTGTGCTGCAGGTAGTCTCTCCCTCATTGACAATTTCTGCGTCTCAGCACTTGTCAAATCTCTAGACATAGAGCGACCAGTGGTTCACCGCCTCTTCCTGGGCTGTCCTTACTTCACTTCCTCTCAGCCCCCTACGAACCTCTGGCTTCCTGCTCCTTGAGTTACTTAACGTGCAAGACATTCTTCCTCGTTGCTCTGGCCGGTTGCTTTTGCTGTAGCGAGATTCATGTTCCTGCCACACCAGCGAGATTCTGCCACACCAGCCGACTGTTTCTTCCTCAACGATTACTTAGAGTAACCCTGACCCCATGGTCGTCGTTTACAGCCAAGACTCAGAAACCCTGTAAACGATTCCAACCATTTATCATCCTTAAATTTCTACCTCAAAGAAACCAAGCTTATACATTGGGGACAAACCCAGCTTTTCCTCCCGTTCACTAGTAAGCATGGTGAAACATCAACATGGATTAAAACGGTCATCCTCCACGCATGTAATGCCCTTGACATCAACTGCGCCGAACAGGGCGTCCGAGTCATCGCCCACGAACTTCAAGCCATTTCTGCTTCTGGGCACACCACAGTAACATTCCCTTCACGGACATTATGGAAGCCACATGGTACAGTCCCACGGTGTTCACCTCTCACTATTTTTGAGACATGACTGCCATGCCAACCGACTATACCATCTCTGTCCCTTAGTGGCCACTACACGGATACTCTGCTCCCCTTAAGTACACACAATTCCTCTGATACCTCCATCAGCCCTCGTCCTTCTGATCGTTGCTAAGTTTATACTTTTTGTAGAACCGCAGCTCGCTACCCTAGGGGGCTCCATCACGTGGTGCCCGCCACCTTTGACAAGGTCTGTAGAATGCTAAAAATCAGATAATGTACATTTTCGTGGCACAAAGAAACTCCAAAATACCAAGAGCACCTGGTTGATTTTGGTTTTTGTTGCCTTATGTGAAAATATATATTACCTTATCCCCACCTTCCTCCCCTCTATGTTGCCACTGGCACACGATAGGGTAACAAAGGATGAAGCAACAGCAGTCAACTCGGCTTATATAGTAGGAGGCTGAGCAGAACCCATGCGCAGAGTGTAGTGACGCTGGCAAGGCTCCACTTCTATCTCTAGTACAAACAGCATTAGTAGAAGAAGAATGCTAAAAATCAGGTAATGTATATGTTCATATAAGGCAATAGAAACCAAAGTCAACCAGGTACCCCTGGTATTTTAGAGTTTTTCATCAGACAATTTTGCATTCCGAGCAAACAATTTTACATTTGGATACCAGATATTGTGGTAGATTTTGCTTACAGCAGCGATGATGAATGACGTCTTACAATTCCCTACTGCATACAGCTTTGACGGCCATCATCCCACCGTTTTGCCAGCTGACTTCATAATGTCATTGATTTATTTTATATTACATTACTCTGTTTGCAGGAGAGAAGTGGAGGTAATCAAAAAGACGTCTTATTACCGTGCTATCAACATCGCCATCTATTTCACCTCATCGAAAGTGATTCTATTCTTGACTTTCTTGGCCTTTGTTCTGACTGGCAATTCCCTCAGCGCAGAGGTTGTCTTTGTCACTGTTGCACTTTACAACAATATTCGAATGGTTATGACACTTCTATTTCCCTTTGCCGTTGCACAAGGAGCAGAAACCCTTGTTTCAATTGGAAGATTAGAGGTAAAGAATATGGCTTATTTCATGCATTTAAACTCAGTCAAGTTAAACAGATTATGAAGTTATAAATTTACACAAAATTATAAATCAGAATAAATTCACTTCTAAACTTCTAAATTTGTGTAGAACTTGGTATCATTTACCATGGATTTTATTTGCCATGTATATTAGGAGACTCGAATTTGAGTTTTTTAGGATTTTTTTTTAAGAGCAGATCAGTCTGGCTACATTTCAATGCCTACGTTCGACCAACTAAAAAAAAATCTAAATTCAAACCTAGTTAACGCTTTAACGTGTACGAATCTGTGATTGACAAATTTATTTTTGGCTAACTACTAGTTTTTACAAACTAGTCTGTACAACTGTAAGGTTCATTACGAAAAAATCTACACACTTAACACAGTCGAGTTTTGAGACAATTCGATAATTAATTAAGGGGCTGAGCTTGAGTTTTCAAGTCACAATTTTACTCAACTCGAACGTTTTAAGTTTCACATCTCCGTTTTTTATGTCAAGTGTAGATCTGTAGCCCTACATCTTTATTCGGTAACTTGGCCAAACTTCAAGAATTTTGATGTTTCAGTATTCCATACTCTTTTTGTTTTCGAACGTTAATATCAAGACTGTAGCTAACAATTTTTTTAAAGTTATTTAACAAAAACCAAAACTTTACCCAAGTGTAAGGAGTCTTACGTAACTTTTTATTTTCTCATTAACCACTAGACCCAGGCTAACTTGAGAGTTGAAAACATAGCCTAAAGAGGAGTAAACCTAGATTTTTGGGGTGTTTTCGTGAAATGTGGCACTTAATATCAATTATTATTGATAACAAATTGTCACCGCCTATTTTGCCTACACTCTCAACTTGCTGGTTAGCCTCTCGTCTGGCCTAGATGATTCTGGATGATTTTTGTTGAAGCTTTTCTTGTGACCAAGGCTTCAATGTACTTAATAATTGAGATGCAGTCATTTGTTGACATCACATTCCATACAAATTAAATAAATTTATGAGATGATTTACATTAACGAACTGATGCTAGATTTTCAGCGGACCCTGAGGATTTTTTTCTTTGTAAAGAAATTGTCACCTTTTTTGCAACAAAACTTTTTTTAAACACACTCATGCCTGGCTAGTCATTATGGATTAGGCTACATGATGCATTAAAGCTGTATTATTGTATGATTTAGGAACTTCTACTTTTTTAGATTTTCTGAAGCACACGTTCACAAGAACACATTCCCGTATAGCACAGAAAAAAATTGCTGTAGTTCTGTATTTGCATGTAACATGTTTTTTTTATTGACCGCTAGCCAGTGTTTTATTCAAATAAAGGTTGCAGGCATAATGGCAACATGTCTGCAATTACTTACACTACATCTTGTTGCAGTAATTTATTTAACACGTTTATTATTGCGGTAGTTTATTTAACACGAAACTAAAGATTTGTTTTGATCACAATAGTCAATTTTTGTACCAGTGCCTTATGCGACCTTATTATTGGCAGGAATTCTTAACACTGGAAGAAAGGGATGAAAAATCTACGGTTAGCAAGTCGAATGTTCGCCCCAAACTTGAAGATTGTGGGGTATGGGTTGACGACATCACTGCATACTGGACCAAGGTAAATCAAATTCCTTAATTGCTCTGTTATTGCGTGTAACCAGAAGACAACAAGTAGGCTAACAGATAATTAACCAATTCCATGACACATCAACTACACATGCCCAAATTACAAGAATTGCTCGTCGAATATATTGAAAATAAAAATTTGGTCCAAAGTTCAACTCAGGTGAATCCTAGATGTATGTATTTACTAAGTGAGCCATCATTACATTGCACTTGTGAAAAGTAAATCTCTTTTAGTTTTTTAGTTTAGCATCTATGTGATAAACAATTTTGTCTATGTGCAGGTTGTGCAAAATGCATACAGATGCTGACAAAGAGTTCTTAGTAGATTTACATTTAACTGTTGTGTTGCTGAGAATGGGCTGATGACTGCGACAATAAGGGCATGGTGTTAGCAACTCGTAAACTGAATGTTAGTACCTTTGATAATATCTAATGTAATTTTAGAAAAATAAATCAGACGTCAGTTCACTTAAATTTTCGGAGTATAAAGTGACCGTTCTAAGATAAACAGCAACATTGCAGGTTTTCCGTTCACTTGGGAACATCGTGACAGGACTGTTACTAAAAGTTATCAATTCCTATTACTATTTTCAGGAGATCGATTGGGCAACCCTTCGCAACATCAGCTTCAGTGTTCGTGCTGGGGAGCTGCTGGCAGTAGTTGGTCCTGTAGGAGCTGGCAAGGTAAAGTATTGCCATCATACCAAAACTGACAAATGTTCCAAACTCAGAACTTGTTTTACATTTTAGCAGTTTTATCTATTTCAGTAGCGTTTCTATGTTCTAACGCATCAAAGTTTCACTCCACTTACAGGTCCAGTTTGGTTTGCCGTTGTTTTTGATCTTACTTTTACATTTGCAGTTACAAGCCTGAGCTGACTTCATGACTGTGCTGTAAACATCAATTTAACCATCTGATCCTTGCTTCAAGTGTCAGGTTTTTTCTTACCTAGTAGCTGCCAAGCACCATCTTCTCTTTCTTTTATATTTTTGAGGCACTCAAAGACTTCTTGTGGCATTGTGTTGTTCACGTGGCTCAGGAGAATGTTAAATTTTAAGGTAGCAAACCGAGTGTTAAGTAGAATTTTTCTAACCTTCCATCTTACAATTTAGAGTTCTTTACTGATGACCGTGCTGGGAGAACTACCAACCAGTCATGGCAATATCCAGTTAAAGGGAAAAGTGGCCTATGTGTCCCAGGACCCCTGGGTCTTTTCAGCAAGTGTGCGACAAAACATCCTATTTGGACAAATCTTCAATGAAGAAAAGTACCAGAAAGTGCTAAAAGCATGCGCACTAGACAAGGTATGCATTTGCTATTTTTATGATTGTCTATGATCTCACATGTACGTTAAAGAAATGCACAAAAGTGAAAGTGAAAATCTGTTTATAGGATATCCAGCTGCTGCCATATGGCGATCGAACATTGGTAGGCGAAAAAGGAGTTTCACTCAGTGGTGGTCAAAGAGCGCGCGTTAACTTGGCCAGGTTAGTTTGTGTCTGAGTTTGTGTCCAAGATTTGTAAGTCTGTGTCTGTGCTTTGTACAGATCACAAAATGAAATTATGATTTCCTTTAAAGGATTCGACAAAAACTAAATATATTACTACCACAGTGCTAATGCTATGTTGCAAATACCGAATGCAGAAGAAACAAGTGCTGATTATTTTGACTGTAGCCCGGAGAGATCTGTGGACATGGGAATTGGACCAAACGCAGCTAAAATAAAATATTTATACTTGAGGGCAAATGACTCCCTTTTTTTAGCCGTTTTTTTCCAGTTCGTAAACCACAGAATTTCCATTCTTGGCCTTTGATTTCATTGTACAGTTGCAGCATCTGCCTCAGTGTGCATCTCAGTGTTCATTATAGCTCAATTCAGAGAAGGCTGCATAATACAGGAAGTTATCTTAACTTGGGAATTAATCTTAATACTGCCACATCTTAATACTGCCACATGACAACTATGACAATGAATGTATTTTGTCCCTGGTGTTTGTGTGCATGTGTGTGTGTGTGTGTAGGTCGGTATTCAGCAGTTCCTAACTGTTTGCAGGGGGAGGGGGGTGGAATAATAGGTTGCAGGCATATAATTGTATGCTTGGGTTTGTGGATATTCATGTTTATGCTAAATATTTGCACACACTTTTTATGAAAAAAATTCGTAAAACACGTAATTTGAATTACAATTGGTGACTGGATGTAACTCATTCTAGGAAACAAGTTATCGTTCTAAATGAAACTGTAGCACATGTTCTAACTTCTTTGAGCTCTTGAACCAGTTGACATTTAACAGGACATACACTTCATTGTCTTATTTTTTTTATGTAATTTCAGGGCTCTATACTTAGATGCAGACGTATACCTCCTTGATGATCCATTGAGTGCTGTTGACACACACGTTGGAAGACACTTATTTTACAAGTAATTATCAGCTGACTGGCATGTCTCATCCATGGTTAAAGGTTTTTATTAACAATTTGCTTTCATGATTTCAGGTGCATCAATGGGTTTCTCAAAGACAAAGCCCGCATTCTAGTCACTCATCAGTTACAATATTTGAAGGCTGCCACTCAAATCCTCATTCTTAAAGTCGTGAGTCTCACACCTGCTTAATTCCTGATTAGATACTAATAAATTAACTGAATAGTTAAATGGTGAGGTATACGTCTACAGCTCCTTGTGTAGTAACATTATACCAAAATTACTGAACCGAATTTGATGAAATTTTGTATGATGACTTGTACTTAATACAACTCGGAGAGTATATTTTTTATAAGGTCGAAAATCTAGTTTGGGCCAATGATTAAGGCAAAAAAAATTGTTAGAAAGATATTGTCAGAAATCGTTTTTGGTGTACGTTAATTGTAATAGCGTGGATTTCACATTGAATATTGAGTTATACAAACAAACAATTTATGTAACAGTTTTGCGGATCAACAATTCAGGTTGAGAGTAAAAATGAAACGATCTGGGTAAAAAAAAATTGTTGAGGATTCAGTACAACAATGAAAAAGGAGGGAGGGGAGAGGAAGGAGGAAGGGAGGGTGGCAGGAGAAAGGACGGGAGTGAATGAATAAACTAAGGGAGTGAGGGAGAGGAGGTATGGAGTAGGGGAGGGTAGGGAGGAAGGATCAACTGTCGTTCCCCTCCCAATATTATAATCTAACGCTCTGCTCCTTCCTGTCAACATGTGGGTTTGCATCCGTATTTATTTAACATGTAATGGTGGCGGCCCTAGTGTAGTGATGATTTTGGAACTATTTATGCCATGTAGTTAATTTCTAAAGTCGTTGAAAAAAAAATTATAGTTTTTAAAAAGTAGAACGTAAAGGGTAAATAAGGTTAAAATACTAAAAACAAAGTAAACAGTAAACCTATTTCTGCTAACCTTTGGACTTAAATGTAAGCATAACAAAGCTCAAACTGTGCTGCTACCTTCAGATTAAATGGTCACCACTCTATTTCATCTACATCCGTGTGTTCGAGTGACTGGAGCAATAGTCTTCTAACCACAAGGTTCAATTCCTGCTGAGGTATGCTGAACTTTAAGTCCAAATGGTATGGAAGTACGTTCTCTCTAATAAAGTAATTTTACAACTATTTGAAGTGATTTGCCATTTTAATTCAGCAAGAAGGGAAAAGAAGCAGGAATGCAAACAATGGATTTTGAAGCCTAGGACTGAGTCATTATTTTCTTGTTAGGGTGAGTGTGGCGGATTGGGTAGCTGGTCTCAACTGGTCAACAATGGAGTAGACTTTGCCAGTGTCCTTACCGAAGATGAAGAAGCCTTAGCAGAAAGACAAGGAAGCGTAAGGCAAAGCTTTCGACACCCTGGCCTTAAACGTTATCATTCGAATTCATCCACTGGTAGTTTCCGTGGGTCCCATCTTTCCCTCACACACACCGAGTCCGTCAGTTCAATCCATAAACAAAAGCTAGAAGCTCAGGTAAATATGAGTTTTTTTATACGTACAGTACATTTAAGATCATTAATGCGTAATTGAGCATGAAAATCATCAGAACTGTTATTTTTCAATCTATCACTCCTCATTATTTTTTCACTTGATGTTCAAACTGCACAAACCCTACGAACAGCGTAAAACTTCATTTGGGAGACCAACTGGGTCAACCTCTTAGATGAACAGTTATTTTTCATTCTATCACTTTACGTTTTTCTTTCACTTGATGTTAAAGGGCACATCCCATTCTTATTTGGACTCACTTTCAGGTGGTAAAATCCTGAGCAATAAAGCAAACCCAATTAAAACAAAGGCTATTCGAGGAATGCATGATGAATTTTTCCAAGCACAATATGGACCAGTCATTAATAGTTTTCACTTTTATACTACTTTTAATACCTTCACTTAAAAAACTACTTTAATTCTGGCTTAAACTTGTTTAAATTAACGCTCAATGCCCAACAATAAATAAAAAGGTGCCTAACAGGTTGCCCACCATTGTTGGAAACCTAACTATGACACTTATTTTTTTTTTTAGATTTCTAAATTCTTGGGTCAGAAAAATAGTACCTACTTTATGTACATCATCCATTGCAAAAGTTGCTTAATCAAAAACAATTGACACTTTAATTTGCAAGTTCATCGTGTTTTATTTTGAATTTGCGAGAAACAAGACGCATTGCATCGGAAATAGTTGATTGCTACCAGGTTCTAACAGTAAAAACATGGTTGCTCCGGGGGTCTAACAGTAGACACATGGTTGTACACGTGCATTGCATGGTGTTAGTTGGACTTTGGCCGCAAACAAAGTTTGGCTAATTCACTACTAAAGGAGTATGACTTGATGGCAGTTTTTTGCTCACACACAAGATAGTCTCTAATTCTGACGATAAAGTTTACAGAAGTTCGTTAAGATACTAGACTTTTCGTGAGAAGATGACTGCACTTTTCCATCTAACGTGAGATGTGTTGTAGTGGTTTTACCTGCCACTATTTCTTGTCAGCAAACATAGTTTCGTTAGTAGCACTACCATATATGTTATGTGCCGGAAAAGTGACAGTAGAATCGAAAGTTTTGCACAAATAAACTTTGACATAAATTGAAATGTGCATAAGACCACTTCTAAAGCCACTACACACCATCCTTACGGCTACCAGAACCCTTCCAAAAGCTTAAAACTAGATCGGCCTGACCTCAATTGCGGATGATCGTTGGAAGTGCATAGCGTGACGCAACATCGATGCCATTTTTTCATGCATAGGGCGTGTTTCCTCGCTGTAATCCATTACTTCAGAATCGGCAATTCCTGCCTATTCTGATGCCAATTCTTGTTGGGATGAACGTCTGATGGTGTCCAGATCGTGTGTTTACCCCTCCAAGTCATCAGGGTTCGAGAAGGGTTCCAGCTTTTTTTATGTATTATTGGTGAGTTCGACTTTGAGCGACCAGACCTGCGTGTGGCTGTGTTGAAACTCTCTCTGGCTGACCAATGAGCAAGCAGGGGCAATGCATGGCGGGAAGCGAGACTGATGGGAAGGAGGTCTGTGGGAACAACCACCTTGACAATGAATTGCAAAGCAAACAAACCCTAAGAACAGAATTAGAGTTCATAATTTTTGAAAACCAAGTGGATCAACTTAGATGATACATGATAGATGGAAAGTCAAATCGGCATGAATAGTGATAATAATCAATAATCAGTCAAGGCTTCCGTCCAACTTTCAAGAACTATCCTGAATTGATTTCTGCACCTCCCTGGGAATTTGCTCCACAGGTATCAAGAAAATTAACCTCCGCAGGACAAGACCTCCTTCGTAAAGAAGCAATCGCGAAAAGTACAGATCCCGTACGCCCAGGGTTTTACAGTTCGATTTTTCTACGTCCGGTGGTGAACGGCTCATCTTCAATGTAAAACCCCTAAACAAGAAGATGGACAACTACTATTTCAAAATGGATTGGAAACCTTCGACCCTATTCGTCAAACCTTAAAACCAAATGACTGGACAATCTCCATGGATCTGAAAGATTCATAACTACATGTCCCCTTGCACCGCTCGGTATGCCACCTTTTCAATCTAGAATAATATCCAGAATGTTATCGCGCACTTCCTCTCCAGACGACATAAGCCTCTATTGGCAGAGTGGACCCTAAAGACATCCATCTGCAAATTTCTGTTCGACTTTTGGAGGACCCCAATGGACAACTTATTTGCCATGAGGCACAATGCCAGACTTCCCCACTTCATCAGCCCAGTCCCAGACAAGTGAGCGTGGGTGGTGGATGCTCTGTCAACATCTTAGAAGAACCTACACGGCTACCTTTTTCCACCATTCAAGCTACTGCCTTAGGGTCTGCTGAAAATTGAATCAACCCAGAGCCTCTCTCTGTTAAAAGCTTCAAACTGACAGTCTGACTTCTGGTTCCCTTAACTCCTGAATCTTCTAATAGACGACCCAAGAAGTCTACCAGAAGTTCCAGACATTCTGTCCAAACGAAATGACGCCTGCTCCCCCCAAATGCCAGTGCTGTCAACTTAAACGGGTTGCTGCTATCATCGACCTCCTCAAAAAGGCAGGAATTTCTGTGGAACAAGCCAACATAATCGCAAGCAAAACTATCAGGTAATTAACCAACAGAATTTATGACAGCCACTGGGAGAAATGGTTTCGTTGTAACCTGGGGAAAATTAGTCCAATCGATCCCTCTTTGCTTGATCTTCTGATTTTCTTTTAGTGGCCCTTTCAACGATGGCTTAAAAGGATCAACAATACTTGTTTAGCTTTAGACTCCGTCTTCAAAGCCACCAGCAACACTAACCTCTTAGAAGATTTTCGAATTTCAACATTAATTAAATCCTTTGAAATAGAACGACCCAAAACTAGACGGCACTTCCCAGATTGGAACCTTTCGATCATACTACAATCACTCATGAAAGAACCTTATGATCCTCTCCTGAATTGCAACCTAAACCTCCTCACATGGAAAACAGTTTTCTTAATCACCCTCGCAGCAAGCCTACATCGCAGTAAAGTACAAGCTAACCTGCAGACCCTGCCCACTGCTTCTTTTTCGAAGACTTCAAGGCCGTCTATCTATTACCGAGGAATTCATTCACGGCAAACACTCAAAACCCTCAAGAACCTTCGAAACCCAGCACTTTCAACTACCACTGGTGATGAACCTGAACGCATTCTCTGCTCTATAGGAGCGTTGCGTTTCTACCTTGAGAGATCAGACAGCAATGAGGTTCGCAAAGGTCAGAATCAACTCTACACTCCAAACTGGATTAAAACAGTCATTCTAAATGCCTGTGAGTTGTCCTTGAACTGCAATGTCAACAACATCAGGGTCACAACTCATGAGCCACGAGCCATCTCAAATTCATGGGCTTCCCACAACAGCATCCCTATCCATGAGATCATCCAAGCAGCATCATGGAGAAATACGTCAGTCTTCACTTCACATTACTTCAGAGAGATGACTACGCAAGCCAATGGACTTCACAGACTGGGCCCCATCATTGCAGCCAGGAGTAACGTCAACCCCCCCCCCCCCACCAATGCACTAATGATGAGAAGAAAATCCAACAAATCCAATTTTTCTGTTATTTTGTGTAACGTTACACAAAGTACATTAGATAAATTTTACTAAAACTTTTACTAACAGTTTTAGATAAAATTGACTGAAACCAGCCAGCCCGTAACCCTAGGGAACCCGTCCGGAAACCCACCACCATTTTCGATGAATTCTTCTGTAAATGCTAAATTTACAGATAATGAATAATTTCGTCGGCAATAGAAAGAGATAATTGCCAGCCGTCATCAAAATTCTGTTTCTATTGCTTAAACAAAACTATACATTCCTGTATCAACCCTACCTGCCGTCTTCAGTGACCACCATGACATATTCTCAGGAGAACAAAATGGCCACCTTCGCCTTTCGGCCTTTCGGTGCCGTTCGGCTCGTAACATGCGCAGTTTGGGTTACAAGCTGGCTGGTTTTAGACAATTTTATCTCTAGGGAATAAAGCATTCGAGAATTAGACTGCTAAATTTACACGTAATGTACATTTTCGTTTAAACAATAGAAATAGAATTTAGCTGATGGCAGCCGGCAATTTTCTTTTTCTTCCAGTTTTGGTTTTTTTTTGTGATCTCACCTCTTGACGAGGCTTAAACAAATGTACCCCTCCCCCCCCCTCCGATAGGGTCCAAGAAATTCATGCTCATCCCCTAATCTCCCCCAATAATGACCGGTCCCTAAGCAATGTATAAACACATTTTAAAATTTAAAAAAAACCCTAAGAACATCACTAAAGTTCATTATACTGCGAAACCAATTGGGTCAACCTCATTGACGAACTGTTATTTTTCATTGTAACACTCCATATTATTTTTGCATTTGATATTCAGTTTTATTCAATGGAATAAGCAATGCATAAATTCGTGTTAAAATCACTCAAACCATAACAACTACAAGCTCATTTGGGAAGCCGATTGGGTAACTTCTAGATAAACTGTTACTTTTCATTTTGCCACTCCACATTATTTTTGCACTGACATTCAGTTTTATTCATTGGAATAACCAATGTGTAAACACATGTAAAAACTGCACAAACTTTAAGAACAGCGTTAAAATTCAATTGAGAAACCAACTGGGTCAGCTTCTTAGACGAACTGTTATTTTTCATTTTATCACCCCACGTTAATTTTTCACTTGATGCCCAATTTTATTAATTTGAATAAGCAATGCTCAAATGCATGTTAAACCATGCAAATCCCGCTAACAGCATTAAACTTCATTCGGGAAACCAAGTAGGTCAACATCTTAGACGTTATTTTTCATTTTATCACTCCAAATAATGTTTTCCCTCAATACTCAATTGTATTTATTGTAATAAGCAATGCATAAACACATGTTAAAATAGCACAAACCAGAATTAAAAGTTTATTTGGGAAACCAACTGGGTCAACCCCTTATCAAGAATTTATAAGGGTGGGGAGGAGGATTTGGAACTGTTTTGCCTTAGCAATTTTAACCTTTTCTAAAATTCTATATTTTAATGAAATTGAAGGATGTCAAATTATAAAAACTCAACAAATAAACAAGTTTTTTTTTGTATCTCTTTATTTTTCAGTTGTCATTGAAGGCGAATCCAAACAAGCCCTTAGGTGAACCTAAAAAAGTGGAAGAAAATAAATCGTCTGGCAGTGTAAGCAACATGATCTACCTCGAATACCTCAAGGCTGGTGGTGGTATCGGAGCTATTCTGCTCTTATTCATATCCTCAGTCATAACTCAAGTATTGTTCAACGGGTCAGAATATCTACTCTCTATGTGGTAAGTGTTAGATATGGTAGTTCTGTTAAAACTCAGAATTGCAACTAAATGAATATAAACAGAAGTACGCGGAGAACAAGGAGTGAAACACTCTTAACTGATTCAGTGTATTTTACCATTTGACCGTATCACGTCATTCTTTTAAATCGTAGAAAGTAGAATGAAAATGAAAATTCACCTGATGCCTTGAATCAAACCAGCATCATAAACTTCCAGGTCTATAAACCAATGGATTTACTAACTGAGCAATGATGATGTGAAAGTTAGGACTTTTTTTTTAAATTCATCTTAAGATAGATATATTTTTGAAGTACAGATATTCACCGAGTTGGGCATTGCTCCCATCATAAGTTGGACATAGCCTGAATACTGCTCAACACTCCTAGTAACATATATGACTGCAGAATTAGGCTTTCAAAGTTATAATTTTTGAGTGATTCCTACGTCAAATAAAAAACTTTTAGTCTTAGTACTAAATGCAGAAACACAATTGCGCCAATATTGAGAACATTCTTAATACCTAGCTACACCTTGTGTACTTTCGTGTGTCCTACAATTCCATGTGTACTACACCTTGTGTACTTCCATTTATGTTACAGTTGTAAATTCTGTTATTGCAGTTTCATTGTCCTAGGATTTGATATGTATGATGTACATGTGTGAATAAATGTCTTAAACTTTCAGGACGAATGACGAAGAACGTAAGGTTCAACATCAACAACGAATGCAAAAGTTGCAAGATGATGATAATTCTCCTGACGATTTATTATTCAATTCTACAATCTCTGAATATGACAGTGGAGTCTTGGATACATATAGTTACATTTATATCTACAGTGGTATTATGGGATGCATGTTCATCTTTAGCCTTATTCGTACCATAACGTTTTTCCTGATGTGCAACCATGCGTCAATAGTGTTGCACAAGAAAATGTTCCAAGCCATACTTCGAGTGCCAATCCAGTTTTTTGACACGAATCCAATTGGTTAGTATATTTGAATAAAAATTATAATAGTTTATTGTCTCTCTTCGTGTAATAATTCTAAATATTTAAAAAATTTCCAGGTCGAATTTTGAATCGATTTTCTAAAGACATTGGAACAATGGATGATCAACTGCCTCAACCATTCTTTGACATGATTTCTGTGAGTACCTGTATAAGACAGTAATTGAAGGTAGCTCATTGATGGGTACATCTCTGTCATGTTTTACCGACGGCCATTTAACTTTTGTAGCAGAACTACGGCTAAAGGCTTTTTTTTTTATTTCTCCTAGTTTGTATGTAACCTCCCATTATAAGACAATTCTAATTCATTTTGTGAGTCAAAACTAATTTGCTTTTAATGTGCAAGCGCTTTGGTACCTATCCAGTATTAACATTTAAGAATTATCTTATCAACCAAAGATGTTTGTTTCACAGCCCGAGAATCGGACCCATGTGTTGAACTATACTTTTAAGTAATAAATTTTGGAGACAAAATTAAAAACAAAACATAAAAGTCGTTAAAAAAAGGTAGCAGAAAAAGTTACAAAAGTTGTAAAGTTATATACATTAGTAGAGATGAATAAAAGTTTGGCCGAATCCAGTTGTTAAAAAAAAATTATGGCTTTGTATTTCAAAGTCATACCAAAATCAAATTTGAATTAATTTTCCGATTTTTGTACGTGCCTGCCCTACTGTGATCAAGGAACCCGTAACTTTTACTTGGAAATAAAGTAGGATGAAGCTAATATAGATACAAATGTGTGATTTTAAGTATTGTGGTCATAATGAAAAAAGCTACATGCTGACACATTTTCATTTGTTTGGCAAAATTTTTTTTAATTAGCCATGATGTAGAATTGTGACAATATTTCAAGGCTGTCCTACCAAATAATAATTAAGTTTCACTACTGCGCTTTGAATTGATATGGCCGTTCATCCACCTGTTCCCGCATATATCAACCCATTTTTATAAAATTAAGACTTGAAACAGTTCAAAACAATTTCAATTGACTAAAATTGAAATGTCTGCAATAGACGTTCTTTGAATATACAGAAACAATTTGTTTAAAAAAATGGCTTCCTATTTCGAAGTCATACCAAAATCAAATTTTTGATGTCTAGAGGTCACTGAACAGCCGGACCCCAGTTTCTAGTCGTACATGTTTATTCAACATCATTATGAGAGGCCTCAGCTTAGCTGACAAGCTTACCGACATTTCGCCCCATTGCCAACATCCATAAAAAGGAGTACAATTCCAACAATACCCTCTACGCATGCATATTCAGACGACAATAGCAGGTTGCTGAAATCAAATCCCAACAAAATTTGAACATCCGATTTTTGTACCTGCCTGACCTATGGTGACCAAGGAACCTTTAACTTTTTTTAGAAATAAAATAGGATAGTGTTAACATGGATAAAAATGTGTGGATAGGAGCATAGTGATTATAATGGGTAGAGCTACATACTCTAGCTTTGGTATAGAATTTTATAATTTCTGGGAGCCCCACGAAATAATAAATGAGTTTCACCGTCGCACTTGGAATAGAAATGGCCACCAATTTACCTGTTCTCAGACATGGCCGTAGGAAGCGGTAAGGCTGGTGCTGCATTTGCCATACCACTTTTCGGCACATACATTTTAAAATGTCCAAACACATATCCAAACACACTAAGGCCTGGTGCACACATGTGTTTTTTTAACGCGCGTTGACGCTGCATTTGTGGTGTGGTTTACGTGACATCTGTTGCGTACTGCTCACATACCTTCGACGTTGACGTTGACGTCGACGTTGCATTACCATACGTCCATTGTGCGTTCGTTTTGCACCGCACTTCTCCTGTCAACACAGCATTAACTCAAACGCACCTACATCTCCCAGTAACTTGAGCGGTGCACACATCCGTCGTTTATCGCAAAAGCGTTACCAAAAATGGCGTACAATTTCGAAGAAATAGACATGGAATTGTTTATTGGGGGAGTAAAGAACTATCCTGAAATATGAAACGTTGCTGCAGAAATGATTGAAGACTCATTGGGACGTAATTAAAGAACTTATCCGAATTTTTTAGTTAATCTGCAATGCATGTATAATAATTTCGTATTTGGTACGTCTTAAATCAGTAAATGAATGTACCAAATATCATCGCATTGGTTTGAAAATATGTTTTTTGTACACGAGGTAGGCGAAAAAAACAATATCGTCACATTGATTTCAAATACAATTTTTTGTACATGGGGTTAGCAAAATGGGTTGCGTCTGAATGCGTACTGCGCAGCATCAACGCACGTTAAAAAAACGCATGTGTGCACCGGGTCTAAATGCGTCTACAGTCGTTAAACTTTTGAAGCGGCCCTGTAACAGGCCCGTGGGTTTCCTGCCGAGCTTTGATGAGTAGCGTCTTTCCCGTTTCCCGGACCTTAAAAGG
>JAHWFP010135803.1:37350-47774 GCA_023313725.1 Lithobius niger | reverse complement strand
AAATTCAAGTAGACTAAATAAATACTAGTCTCATAGGTGGTGCAAGTATTAATTTCTTTCAAGATGTCTTCCGTTCACCACTGTTATCATCGTTTGCCGATTTTCCAGAAGTTAGGGAAATTTTTACTGTGTTCAAATTGTTTTGGTCAATAAAGCAAGTGACATGAAATCAGTAAAAAATTTCCGTAACATGTTACAATGATAACACGTTTTGAAAAATTAGCCAGTAAATAGGTTACGGGTTGAAAGCGACTTCTTTCCAATATGGCATGGTATATTTGGCTGCTCACTGCAGCTGCTCCAGTGTTTGTTTTAATTTACACCGTCAATATTAATCTTTTATCATGTACAGTATTTTCATTTGGGTTTGTTTGTAACCCTAGGTGAACAGGACTCAAATATGTGAGGCTTGACAATTAAATTTGCATGATGATGTGTGCACTTGCTGGTTTTTTGCCTGTCAGGGGGCAACTTGTCAACAAACAACAAATAAACCTACTTTTTTCATGAACTGAGATGATCAATAAGCTGATATCCAACTGCTAAGAAAATTAAAGAGTTCTATCTTCAAAACCATATGAAGTTTAAATAGAATTTTCTGATTTTTGTGGGCCCTGCAATTGCATGTGTACCTTAATGTTCCTGCTATTTGTAATGTTCACTTTATTTTTAGCTTGGCATGAACTTGCTTGGGGTACTTGTCCTTGTTGCCATGGTGAATTACTGGATCATCCTCCCAACTCTAGCCTTGGCATGCATCTTTGCTTATATAAGGAAATTTTATCTAAGCACTGCTCGTGACGTCAAACGATTGGAAGGCATCAGTAAGTTTTACGCTCTTTTTAAATATGGTCTTGATGACATTTTGGTGTCACTCTCTAAAACTAAGAAGTGTTAAATCTGATTAAATTCTTCACCTGTTAATGCCAACACTACTTGTTCCATTTACAGCTCGTAGTCCTGTATTCTCTCATTTGAGTGTATCGTTGCAAGGACTGTGCACAATTCGTGCTTTCAATGCACAAGAGACATTCCATCGTGAGTTTGATCAACACCAGGACTTGCATTCGTCTGCCTGGTTCCTCTTTTTAGCATCTGCACGTTGGTTTGGACTTTGGCTTGACTTCCTTTGCTTCATTTATATTACGATAGTAACATATTCATTGGTGACAACTTCTGATGGTAAGTATGAAAATGGGTACTTAATTTAATTATACAACACTGGTTGCATGCAAAGGGCAGAAGTAGTCTATTTGCCCCTTTTGCTAACAACGTCTATATTTCCATGAAACTATTCTATGGCTCAGCGGTAGGACCTCGGTCTTTGATTTTAAAGGTCGTGAGTTCGATTCCCCGCTCAGGCAGTGTGACATATAAGTCTAAAGGTAACGTAAATAGGTTTGCATCCATATTTATTTAACCCATCTTGAGCCATTGGCTTTTCTGTCCTGTATAATGAAACTATTCCACAAGACCTAATTTAAGTGTCATTTTACAATGCACCCAGACTTATGTTATTATTAAAATGATAATTAGGAAATAAATTTGTGGTAACAGAATTTACTATAAGGTTACTGAACAGTTTCAAACAATGATTGAATTATGTTTTGTCACCTACAGATTGTGAAACTATCATAAATCACATTTGGATAACAAGTCATTGTCATTTTTTAAACATAGCTGGTAGAAAGGAAAAACGCTATGTAAACTTGGTGGAGGGGAGGGGCGTGCCGTAAATACCCCAATGCATGAGAACCTTTGGTCCCATCTCGTCTCATCTTAACAAGTCTCAATCAGTCTCCTGCAGATCTGGTATAGTGACTTGCTGAAATAATTTTTATTGATGATGATGTCGGCAATCTTGACGATAAACTCAAAAATTTTCAATATTACTCATCACCTAGGCAGTTTCATTATGAAAGGGAGGTGTGTATAACAAAGATCATAACGATCGTTTTCAAAAATACAAAAAAATAATGTAAGCACAAAAGCTCCATTATCTCCTTACACTTCATGTAAAAAAAAAAATTTTTAACCACATAAAAATTGAATTAAAACGAACATTTTTTCACTTGATTTGCCTAGATGTAAACATTGGGCTAATACTGCATAAAATTATTTTATTGAGCAACGAAATTAATAGTGTGCAATGAAATTTTTACACTTGAGTGTTAAAAGGACATACCCTCTCCCTATTTTCATGCATCCCACACATATACAGCTTTTGCAACATTTACATAAATTTGAGTGAATGTAGAAAAACTGTCTTGTACATGGAAAAGCTGGAAAATAAAAGCATCTACAACAGTTACAAACGTTTGAACTAATGTTTTAAGACTGGATCATACAGGAAATCCAATATGGAGGCAGGCAGCTTTAAATGTTATAACAATCCATTTGCAATGGTCCATTTACTATTCTCTTTTTTGTATCGAGCCAATCAATCCTGACACCGTCTCCGTTACTGTTAGTCTTATCTCAACAAACTCTGTTATGTATCATCCCGACTTATCTCATTTCGAACAAATCCCAAATATGCTCCAGAACAACATACAGGAAAAATAAATTCATGGTCACAGAAATAACCGGTAAATTGGTTAAAATAAGCTGAAACATTTCCGAAGCAAAGACAGTAACTAATTTAATTTCAGCAAACTTTAGTATGTTGTTCCTCTCCATTACTGGCTAGAATCCATCTAGAAAGTATGAGTTTCTTAATTATTATGACATATGCATTTTATCATAAATTATACCACCGAGAATGGAATGTATTTGCAGAACTTACAATGCAAACAAATAGTTTTTTATGCTTTCATTCTTGTACTGTATGGTTGTATATATGAATAATAAACAGAATATGGACAAAGTACATAAAAATTGGAACAAACCAAATAGCAAGTTTTCACTTCTATCCGAAAATATTTCCCTTTAGATATAGGCTGAATATGTTCCATGCTCAAAAACCTTAACCAGGGTGGTGCCACTGCCCACTTCCCAGCAGGCCTTGCCACACAACCCTCACAATCAGTTAAACACTCGACCCTGTCGGTCGGATGTCTGCTCTGCTGTTAGTCAAAAATGGATTCTTAAACCTTTGAAAATGCTCTCTTGTCCATTGACGATGAAATGTACTCTCACCAAAGATTGGCTCATTCAGAAATTGATGTTAAGTGTGTTTTACGCATGTGGCATTCATCGGACCAAGAGGTTCCGAGGCTGAAAGTCAGCAAAAATGCTACATCCGACTATAGTGTTAGTCCGCTTCTCCTTTAGAATTCTTGAGTGGCCCCTTCCAAAGTTTTGAGTACTATTTCAACTCCCAACTTAGGCTATCCGGCCCAAATCACATTGGGTGATATGTAGGTACTCAAGACAAATTTTAGTAATGTGAAAGAAATTGAACGGGAATAATGGACGACCACGAACAAAGATATCAAACATGGCGGCTGACATGCTATTGATGAGCGATCGGCAAGTAATGTTTGCCACATTGAATTACACCAAATCGTGTTTCGCGATAATAAGTTACCTCCAGCTTTTATTCAAATTGGTCAAGTATTTCTTTACCATTTGGAATATTTCCCCTTATTCTGTAGTCGGTCATCGCCTGGACACTCAATAATCTTTTAGACACGATTTGACACTTCGCTTCCCATTCAGTCAACATGACATGACGTCATCGCCTCCAAGGTCATCACCAGAGCTCATCCAGATAGCAGCGCATCAACAGGAAAGCCACCCTCGGCTATCATCCGGCCAAACACATTTCCGTGAAACGTAAGCATGATTCTGTTTATATTTCAATTACTTGCTTTAACTAAACGGCGAAAAATACCATAACGACACTTCCGAACAGTAGTCAAACATGACATGAGCGGAAAGTGCCCAGTTGGCGAAATTCGAGGTCAAAGCAGTGGTAAAGTCGTCGCAGGTGTTGACGGGGGACAGTCACATTAAGTGGTCATTCAAGAGTGATATGTACATGGCTCACAACCACTGATCTGTAGTAGGTTGGGATTGTTGGAATTAACGCTTAGATGCTGTCCAGATTTGTATTAAAGCTCAGTGGCAATAATACTTTTGTTTCATTGGTCAGTAATTGTTTAAACTAGTTATTTTTAAAGTTAATGTTATTTGTTAAATATTAAACCAAGTATTTCATTTTGCGTAACAATGTTTGTGAGGGCTGGACCATGTAAGTATCGTAAAGATCAGTGGTGGCAATAAACACCGCTAGGAGGTGCTACCTATCAGTTCCTTCTCTGTTGCAAAATAGGCTAGCATAGCGGTTGCTGATATTGGAACACAGTGCCAACAAAATTCATTTTATTTTCACAAAAATACATTGCAAATCATGAACATCGAATATCCACTACATCAAGATTTCTTTCAGGTTATGGGCCCAGACTATTGATGGACATTATTTGTACATATTTCATTATTTAAATTGTGCCATACCAGTCTCAGCAAAATCTTGTGAACACGTTTTATTCTCAATATGGTGGACAATACAAAGATTACTATCACAAAACTCAATTCAAGCAATTATCAGAGTTGGAGTTTCAAAGTTGAACTAGCGTTAATCAAAGATGGACTGTGGGATGATGTTTCTCAAACTGCTCCGCAAGCACCTCATGCAGCACGGGTTAGAAAAGACAATAAAGTTAAGGCCATAATAGGTTTGCTGGTGGAAGATTGCCAACTGACCCATATAAGGCGGGAAGCAACAGCCCAGGGTGTATGGAATTCTCTCAGGTCGTACCATATGAAGAACACGCTCACAAGTAAAATATTCCTACTAAAGAAATTATGTCATAAACAATTGGAGGAACAAGGTGATATGGAGGCACATTTAAATTACATGACAGAAAGACACTATTGACCAGTTAAGTGAAATGGGGGAACCACTCGCAGATCAATTAGCAGTAGCCGTGATACTCAGCAGTTTGCCAGACAGCTACGGGACCAGACCAGAAGCCGACCTAACTACAGAACTTGTCAAGGGTAAACTAGTCAACAATTACAGATGTAGAAAAGAAGGTCATTCTCCCTCTAAAGTATCTGACTCCAGCGAAAAGACATTAAAGACGACAGGTCAATCCAGTACTGGCAAACGATACAGCAAGCAAGATGGCAGTAAAGCATTCAAATCTAAAGATTGTTTTCTTTTGCCACGGAAATCACTTCAGCAGGAAATCACTTCAGCAGAAAATCACTTTCTGCAGAAAATATGCATCCTGGAAAGAAGCACAGGAAGGGAAGCAGCAAGAAAATAAAAGTACTCCACAAAAGGCAAATAAAGTTAAAGAAGTAGAGGATGATGCTTGTTTCTAAACTACATTCCACAACTCTTCAAGCCACAACTGAAATGATTGGTTTATTGATTTGACAGCTTCAAGCCACATGGCTAGTTAAAAAGGAATTTTTCACTTTGCTGGAAGAAATCCCAAAGAAAGTCATAAAGCAGATGGTGAAGTCATTCACGCTACAGGAATCGGCGAGGGCGTTCTGTTGTGTGAAACAGGTACACAACCACCAAAAACAGTAACTGTAAAGAGGGTACTGTATGTGGCAGGCCTCCAGGGTAATCCACTCTCAGTGAGCAAACTTGTGGTTAAAAATAGATTTCCACAATGATGTGCGCGACGTACTTCAAATTAGTCATATCTTAGCAAAAGCAGATTTGAATTCCTCAATCGACATGCTATGACAGCATCGAAAGCAATGCTTAGCTATGGGGTTCAAAATGGTGGAAACAACCTTGGCAGGAAACTGTTCGTCTGACTGCATTCATGGGTGGCACAAAAGGCTCGGTCATCGCGATCCAAATGTGATCAGACAAGTCATCGTCGAACAATTGACTGAAGGCATTCAACTCAAGAATTGTGGGACAAAGATCAAATGTGAAAACTGTATAAAAGGGAAAATGACAAAGCTACCTTTCCCAAACAAAGCAAGTCCACAATCAAGTGAACTCTTCAATCTTGTGCACAAAGATGTTTGTTGTCCAATGCACACAGCGACACCTGGCAAGAAAAGGTACGTGTTAACACACATTGAAGATCACAGTCGTTATACTGTTATTTATCTACTGCAGTGTAAATCCGAAGTTGAAGAAAATATTAAAGAGTACATCAGCATGATCAAAACCAAGTTTACCCGTGTAGTAAAGAAAAATCACTCGGAGAGGGCCAGTGATTACAAAGGACAATCGTTCAGTTCATTCCTAGCAAAAGTAGGTACCCTACACTCGGCAGCAAAATCGTGTTGCAGAGAGAAAGAACAGGAGCTTGATGAAATTACTCGGTGTACGTATGCTTCTTGGCTCGAGAAGAAGTTTTGGAGTGAAGCCCTTCAGACAGCTAATCATCTCCAAAACAGACTACCAACTAAAGGCTCAAGCAAAATCCCGTACAATACGCGGCCTGGAAGAAATCCAAACTACAGCTACTTCCACACTTTTGGTGCAGCAGTCTACGCCCATCAGCCAAAAGAGCGGAAACAGAACCTCGACGAAAAAGTGCAGAAACTTGTTTTCATCGGTTATCAAGAAGGCTTAAAAGCTTACAGGCTGTTACATCCTAGCAATAGCAAGATAACAATTACCCACGATGTACAGTTCATGACAAACACCGTTAATCTCAGGAAGGCATTCAATTCAGTGAACAAGCCTATACAAAAAACAGTGGCATCTTCGAAGAGCTGCAAATTCCTATTTCTGATGAAGAAGACCCACATCAAGGGGGAGAAGATAATGATCACCAACACCACATACTTCGTTGATCAGTCTGACAGAACAAGAGTAACCCACCACAGCGATTACTGACTAAAGAAGACGATCAAATCGAACCCAAAACATGGGAAGAAGCGCAGTTTGGCCCACGTTCAGCCGAGTGAAATAAAGCCATGGATGAAAAAATCCAATCTGTCACTGAAAATGAAACGTGGATGTTAACTAAACCTCCGTCAGGTGTAAACATCGTGGGAAGCAAGTAGGTTTGCAAGATTAAGTAAGACCAAGGACGAAAAGTAATGCACTACAAAGCAAGACTTGTGACGCAAGGATATTCTCAAAAGTATGGACATGACTATGACAAAGTGTTCGCACCGGTAGGCAACCAAACTACTCTAAAGCTGCTGCTAGCAGTAGCAGGTAAACGTAACATGCGTGTGAGACATTATGATGTCGAAACTGCATTCCTTCAAGAGGATTTGCAGCATGTTGTGTATATGCACCAACCTGAAGGAAGAGACGAAGCAGGAAAAGAAAACCGGATGTGCAGGCTGCAAAAGAATCTCTGTGGACTGAAAAAAGGGGCCATGGAGTGTATAGGAAACTGAATGAAGTTTTGACTTCTCAGAATTTTGTCAGGAGCAACACCGACACACGTCTGTATTCAAAGTGCACTGAGGGACAGCGGACATACATAGTGGTGCATGTTGATGATATTGTTGGAGCGTGTGTTGAAGAGAACAATCTCGACATGTTTGAAAGTCAACTTGGAAGTATACTAAGAATTAAAAGTCTAGGAAAGCCTTCACATTACCTAGGTATGCATTTCGAACGAGATAGTGAAGGTTATTTTGTAGTTGACCAAGAGCTGTACATTAAGTCCAACCTAAAGCAATACAAGCTCGAAGAAGCAAACCCATCAGCGTTTCCTCTCGACGTCAACTATCACTGTGGAAACGGAGGTGAAGCGGAGATTCTCAGCTCAAACACAATTTACAGAAGCGTAGTTGGTTCACTGATGTATGTAGCAGTGAATTCTCGCTCGGACATAGCTACTGCTACAAGTATTCTCGCACTTAAAGTTGTAGCATCGATTCAGCGTGACTGGAATGAAGTGAAACGTACCTTCAGGTACTTGAAGGGGACATCACACTACAAGCTACATCTTGGACGAATCTCGACAAAAGGCCAACCAGAACTATTTGGTTTTGCAAATGCTGGCTGGGCAGGAGACCCTACAAACCGAAGGTAAAATTCGGGACACCTTTTTCAAGCATTCGGTGCGATGGTATGCTGGTCAATCAGACAACAAAAGTTGGTGGCACTGTCTTCAATTGAGGCGGAGCTAATCTCTCTTACTGAAGCATGTCAGGAAGCCATGTGGATACAGCAGGTTATATGTGACCTCAACAAGACACCTACAACACCTATCAGAATAAATGAAGACAACCAGAGTTGTATAAAGATGTTATGCAACAGAAGATTAAGCCAACGCACAAAACACATCGACAATACAATTTTGTGTGCAACCTTGTGCAAAACAGGAAACTTGATGTTTGCTACTATCAAACAAGCGAGATGGCAGCAGACATACTTACAAAGCCATTAAACTCTGTGAAGCTATTAAAATTTAACCAACTAATGGGACTGTTTTAGATGCCTATGGTTAAGGAGACAAGAGTAATCATTGAGGAGGAGTTTTGGAATTAATGCTTAGATGTTATCCAGATTTGTCTTAAAGCTCAGTGGAAATAATACTTTTGTCTCATTGGCCAGTAATTGTTGAAGCTAGTTATTCTTAAAGTTAATGTTCTTCTAATATGAAATACCATACTCTGACTGGCAGCTCAGTGGGTAAAGTGACCCGCCCTGCTGTCTGATGAAGTGTAGAACTTGACGTGTTGCTTCAGGCAGATGTCTTTATATCATATTAATGCTATAGGCATTTTAGCTCCTTATGGATAAAGTCAGATTATAGCTAACAGGAAGCATTTTCGGATGGAAGTGAAAACGTTATTTTAAACATAAAATTAGTTTTTACTTATCCTTAAATACTAATCATTAGCACTAAACCACCCTCCTGCCCTGCTGTCACTGAACAAAATTGTTCTACAAACAATTGTGAGGGTTCAGTGGCAAGACCTGCTGGTAAGTCAGCAGTGGTGCCACCTGGTGGAGAGCTAGGATAGCTGCTTAAAGTAAAATTTAAGGTTTTTGAGCATGGAGCATAAATATAAATGATACTTAGCCTATACCAAAATGTACGTATTTTAGGATAAGTGAAAACTAATGTTATCTTTAAAGTAACGTATTTTTTACAACTATCAGTGGCCTAAAAAACTTGTAAAACAATGAAATATTAAAACACCTCTGGTTGCTGAATAAAGTTACATCCAGTGCATCAATCAAGTTCTTAGGTAAGCTCTAATAACAATAAATAAAATCATATTATTATTATTTATAGTTGCCCATTAATAATCAAGAACAAATTATGGGCCTGGTGGACTATACACATAGTACGTACTGAGCCTGAGCATATGACGTCATGCCGTCTTTAAATTTAGCTGAGGGTTCAGAAAATACTTGATTGCAACCAATAACCCATAAACGCCTGAAAAAACTTTCAGACCCTTTTTTTCAGAGTCCATATTGGGTCGGTTCTCGGATTCGAACCAGCATTCTCTTGGTTTGGAGCCAACGACGCTGACCACTGGGCTGTGATAAAATACTTTATCTATAAAAAAATTGAAATGCCCTTTGCAACACTATCTATTCTAGTTTTGAAGTTTACTTGTAGATCACATGCCTTTTCCACTTAGGAAGTTCTTGCAATATGTGCAAATTACTTTTTTCATACCTATAATTGGAATTGTTTTGCAGGGACCCTTGGGGGTGATGTAGGTTTGGCCATATCTTCAGCCATGTACCTGACAGGCATTTTCCAGTATGCAGTGAAACAATCAGCAGAAGTTGAAAACCAGGTAAGCAGGCCTAGTTTTTTCTTTTGTTTTAACTAAAAAGATGCATGGAATTAGGCATGATATTATCACAGTTCTTAAATAAACTTCATTTATCATCTGATTAAGACCGGTAAAGAGGTAGTTTTACCGATGAATTTACCACATCATTGAACGGCTTTCAATTCTTGGGTCCGCCCTGCGTTACTTGCTGGGGTTACTTGGTAAGTAACGTGGTGCTGATTGGAAAATTAAAAATCGTACAATCACGTGGATCAGTAAATCCACGAATATTCAAAAAAAACAACTTACCACAGGAAATACACAGGAAGATTATCTAACGTAATTGAAATCGTTCAGTGTGTTTATTTATTTGTGTGTCCATCTACTCCTCTCGAAATAGTGGCGTCAAAAATTGGAGAAGGGGTTCGGAAAAAAAGGATATTTCTCCGAATATCTGTTAAGCGTATTCTTGAATTCAAATTTAGGTCCTAAATGCCCCAAATTAATGAAAAATGACCGTTTGCAACAATCACAAACAATCACACAATTGTTAGTATACATGATGTCAGCAATTGTTAACCAAATTTTTTTCGAACTTATCAGGAACGTCCAGCAACAATGGTCTGGCGGCAACATACCCACAAGGAGTTGGTCAATTAATAACAGGTTGTTCTCAGTAACAATTAGCAAACATGCACAGCTTTGCTCAATAATATTTATCATATCAAAAC